>JAJGRX010000324.1:0-22612 GCA_025461125.1 Carex kokanica
ATGCGTGCGGATCCGAATTGCTTTAAGATCCGTGCATGCTAGATCAGCACGAATATTTGAAGCGATGCGCGCAGATCGGACAGTAGAGGAACCCTTCATATTCAAATTTGAGTCTGATGGGCTTTTATATGCTTTTAATAAAGGGTAAAATGGGTATTTTAAAATTTTAGAATGAGTTTTAATATAAAAGACAATAAAATGGGTAAATTTGTGAGTTTTAGAAATTTAGAGGGGGAAATACGTAATTTCAAAGTTTAGAGGAGGAAATATGTAATTTTGAAGTTTTTAAGATTTGAAAAACTAGAATGATGGTTAAATTAAATGACTTGGTGATTTATTGTATTCTGATTGCTTTAATTTGATATAAGCATTGTGAGAAGAATAGATGAGAAAAGGCTGAGAATATTTTTTGAGTAAAAATTAGAAGTCAAGCCACCCAGCTATTTAATATCCACAAAAAATTGTTTCTTACGAGTTTCGAACCTGCGACCACCTACACAGAGAGCATTGTATTTACCACTAGATCAAAGGCTAGTTCTAAAAAAGGCTGAGAACATTTTGTTTAAGTTTGGTTTAATTCAATTGATTGGTTCCGCTTTTATTTATTTGCCTATTCATACAAAACTGGAATGTATTTTTTTTTTCTAAACTAGGTAATGTTTTAATTTTTTTTGTTTCATGTTAAGAAGAAACTTTACAATAGAATATAATATATCCGCCAAAGTTGAAACCAATATTGAATCTATTTACTAAATTAATTTTTAAATTTGTCCAAGTTCAAAAGAAATTTAGAATAGAATATATCCGGAACACCAATAACTTTTACAATATAAATCTTTTTCCAACTGGTATGGTTACTGAATTCAAATCCTGTGCAATATCTAACCGAGGATCCATTCATATATAACCCATATAGATGCCCGAATATTCATAAACTTTGAGGTAAAATCAAGGAAATAAGAGAAATGATGCCAAATTATAATATTCTAACAGTAAGGTACTGAAAATCAGAGAAATTTGAATGGCTAATGTGCAAAAGAGCTCAAGAGTAAACACCAACATGGCAACAGGTCACTCAAAGCCTACCTGAGAAATCTGAATTGCTCATTGCACAATCAGTGATCTGAAAACCTCACTGTCTCAATCAGGATCAGGGGTTCCAATGAGCACTGGACCATTTTGGTGTCTAATACGCACCAGCTGTCCAATTACTACACATAAAAATGGTCCAGTGCTCATTGGAACCCCTGAATTGTGCATGAGCAATTCAGATAGAATTACACAAAAAGAAGAATCCAGCAACATGCACGCAGGCACACACAAGTCATATAATAGCAGGAAGTAGCGAGTTAACGTTTGAATGCAATTGTATTTTTGTTGCGTCTTGTGTAAACCTTTAGGGGAAGGTTCAATTGTGTAACAGCCTGCACACCCATTTTGATATCTTCCTTCACTGTACCTAACCAATAAGAAATCAGAGACAAGATTTGTGAGATAATAGTACATACTGAATAACTGTTCAATTTTCTCACAGTCATTCTACAAAAGGGAAAATTTTGGAGGGGAATACCTGAACTAGAGGTTGCAACAGTTTCTTTGGCCTGTGCCAATTTCTGATCCATGGCCAAAACAGTTTCTGTGGATCCTTCAGGCACTATCCTGAGACTCCTTGGTATCACTCCAGAAGTAGAGAGTATTTTCCTCAAAGTCTCCCCTTTGAGTCTTTTGGTAGCTGGGACTCCATCAGTCTGGGCAGGAGTATCAGACAGCACCAAGGCTCTTTTTCTGGGCTCAGCAGAAGGTTGATCTTGTTCTTCATTAGAAATAACATCTTAATTCTTAAGCAAAGCAAAATCTTTTCAAATAAATATAAGAGTTCTCTTTTACTTTTCCTTGCACTCCTTTTCTTATTTGGATTAACCATGATGAATTTCTGACAAATAGAGTATAAACATGGTAATCTTTTTGCAAGGGAAGAATAGTATCATAGTCCCCTGAGTTATCCCAATTTTGGTTATGGTGTGGTCGCTACATTTATTATATATGTTCCAGTTGGTCTTTAGAAAGATTTGTGATATTGCAACATAACCAACCATTTAAACACCCCTGTTGTCATGGATACATGACACCAAGACATGATAAAAGGAATTCATATCCTCTGCATTAACTCAAAAGAGAATCTTTTGAGTTAATGAATCTCAACTGTCCAATCTGTTTTAAGATTCATGTAAACTAGATTTGCACTAATATTAAAGGTCCCCTATGTTATAGACATGAATCAGATTGACTCCGTTTAAAATCAGACGGTTGAAATTCATTAGCTCAAAAGATTCCCTTTTGAGTTAATGCAGAGGGTACGGATCCTGATAAAACAACTAGATTGAAACAATCCCAGGGTAATGGAGGATTATCCAACCATACACATAATGAACCGTTATAACATTATTAAATCAAACCATGCAGAACTAGACCTTTCAAAAGAAGAAATTAAAAGAGAGATAATACTTTGTTTTAGAGACACCCAAGCAGCCAGGGCAGCATTTTGCTCAGCCTTTTTCTTGGTTTTGGCCGGAGCACCGCTAGAACTCATGCCAGCTAGCTCAACAATTGAAGAAAAAACAGGGGAGTGCGCTGGTCCAGATCGGGTTGTTGTGTAAACGGGCAGCTTTAGACCTGTTTTATGAGCTGTCTCTTGTAGAAGGTTCTTATATACACTAGTCTCATCCTATATATAACAACGAAATAATAAGAAACCATTAAATTTATATGTTGCGGTATTATGTGATTCAAAGAGAATATTCTGACATGATTTTGAGTAATTTAGATTAAATGCTGCGTGGTCGCTTTAAGCAGATTCTCAGATAAAAGAAAAAAAACACCAGTGCTCTGTTTTCTTTTTCCACTAATATGACACGGAAACACTCCAAGTTCTAAGCCTTGGATTGACATAGTCTGGTAGGAGGTTTTGGTCATGCCATAACATGCTGCAATAATTCTTGAATGATAACTATTTCAAATTTAAGGTTCGATTAATTCGTAACTCTTAAATTAATTTCTAATGCATAAGACAAACAACATATAAGAGGGTATCAAGTATCAACAAACTATTAAAGAAGAAGCAAGATAAGCTCGATATTTATACTATGTTGAGTTCAATGATACTGAAGGAAGGTTTTGTCTTGTACCATGACACAAATTAAATTGTGAATTCTCAATTGGTTTCTATTTTTTCTCAAATAAATCTGAAATCAATTAAATCCGCTTCAAATAAAATAATTTTAAAAAAAATCTCACAAAGACTTCGGCTGTGAACGATTTAGAGGGACCCCGGTTGGATAAATTGGAGAGTGCCACCTCAGCAGCAGCATGCTCAGCCTGTCGCACGGTTGTACAGTTGTTGGGGCCCACAAAAGTCTCACCATTAAAGGTGACGGAGGCCTTGAAACGAGGGGCATGACCGGGACCCTCGCGAATTAAGGCATATTGAGGAAGATTAAAGCAGCTCCTCTGTGCTAGCTCATTCAACTGATTTTTATACATTCCTTGAATAAATGCAAACATATTAAAATCAATACAGGATGCATATCAAAAGAGAGAGCTAATTCAAGGGAGAGAGCCTCTCTCCTCTCTCTCTAACCATGTTTGTTCTGTTTAGATAGCAACTAAGATTGGCAAAGAAATCAAAAGAGAGGAAAACCAAGCAGCGAGAAGTGTAGCAAAAGAATGATCATGAGAAAAAAAAGTCTACCTGTGAGATAAAAAAAACAAAGATCTTTCTCGCTCTAAAACGGAAGCCAAGAAGATGTTCTCGCGAAGAAGAGAAAGGATTTGAAATAAGGGGTATTGGTCTCTTGCTTCTCTTAGCAGAAAAAATTTAAGAGGGAGAGAGAGAGAGACTCAAATGGGATAACTCAGGGGAAGGGGAAGGGGGGTTACTTTCGAAGCAATGTAGTAAATCGCTCGTAACTCGTAACTCGCTCGATAAATGCTCATTAACAACTCGCTATAACTCGCTCATTAACAGCTTGCTCATTTACTTAATGAGCCGAGCATGAGCATACCCCAATTCGCTCATAACTCGCTTATTAGTTCATTAAGAACTGAGTTACATAAATCCTGCCATATCTAATTTCTTAATTTTTTTTTTTGAAATGACCTAAGAAGCAAGTTTGAAGCATGCATACCATATGATCGCTGGGCTAAAGAAAGCAGACTCCAGAACCATCCGTAATATCCATTAACAGATTAACTACATGCCCAGACCCAGCTACTATAGTTTGAAGCCTTGAACGGGAGTAATAATTAATATTATTTGGTTTTGAACTTTTAGTTGAATATTTTGAAAAGTTTTCGGCACGGCTGCAAAATCTCATCACCTAAAGCAACTCGGCAACTCGCTTATAACTCGCTCATTAAGCTAATGAGCCGAACATTAGCATACTCTAACTCGTTTATGCTCGATCATTAATCAACCCTAACCACAAGAGATTTTCAGTCAAAGCAATGTCTGTTGCCTTGCCAGCTTGCCTGGTACACGTACATCTCACAGATTTTCATTGAAATTTATGCGGCGCCAGAGAAGGTGCATCTCACAGATTTTCTCATGTTTCCGAGAAGGAATAATTGTGAAATTGCCACCCCAAAACAAGGAAATTGTAAATTTGCCACCCATCCCAAAAATTAATTGATTGATAGCCCCAAAGTTTGTCCCCAAAAGAATTCAGATGTGTAAAAACCTTGAACAGGAATAATGAGAAATGGTGTGATCAAACCCGAATTGCCAACCTAGGATATCCAAAAATCCCGTGTTTATTTAAAAACAAATTTCAAAACACTTTTATGAGCGAAAGGTGGGAACAATCTATACAAGAGTGGTACACAAAATCTCGTACAGCATCTGTCGAATACTTAGACCTAGCAGAAACCACAACCGTTTCCGCCAAACATTTAGCCCACAACTTATCTGTTATTTACGACAGATTAAACTTGTCCAGCAGAGTAAGCTTGAAGAATTTCAAGCAAACTCAAGAACAATTCACTCCCTAGATCAGAAAATCCAAAAACTTGAACGAAACCTGAAAAACCTCACAATCTTATTCACCGAAAATCGTCCCCTAACCACATCAGAAGTCAAGGTTCTGGTGTCTGAAATAGCAAAACAACCCAACTAGTTGAAACAGAAGCCCTTAAAATCTCTGAAGAACTCAACCAAAAACTAAACCGGGTAGAAGCTATCCTTAAAAGGTAGAAGCGTGGCCAGTTCATGAGTGATTACACAAATACTCAGAACTCCCAGTTCTACAAGCAAGCAGTTCAAGCAACCAACCCGATCGAGTCACCTGCGGTAGGTTTCGCAAAACCTGCTGACAACCGTGGTGGTACATCAGGCACAACCGCAATAATAAAACAGAATAATACCCAAATCCAGCTGCTTGTACAAATACTCGAGGAAATCAAAAACCTTGAGGCAGAGATAAAGGTTCTGAAGGACCAAATCTCGAAGCACGAAGGCGTGCAATTGCCAGCCAACATAACTGACGAGTTATCAGCCAGACTCGCTAAATTATCAATCGGACCCTCAAAACCAAGAGAAAAGAAAGGAGTGCTGAAAGTCTTTAAGGACCCCCTTTGTTATCCTCCAAGAAGAAAGGCAAAAACTCAAGTAATGGAGACATCAGGCAGGCCTAGTGTGTCCCAAACTCAAACCATAAATCCTGGAGGCCCATTATTCGAAGACCAGGTGCGTGAGTACAGGCGAGGGCAAAGAAGGAGATACAACACTCAAAGAAATTTGAGAAATCTGGCACGAACCATCACTGGTAGAAATCCATACCAGATGACCCTAGAAGAGCAAGTTGAGCCTGAGGCACAACTAAGAAGGTCTCTAAGGGATAGAGCCGCCATAGTACCTGCTGAGGTACTGTACAACTCTCGGAGAGATGACAACAACCACCGTGTCTATAATCATCTCTCCGAGGAGGCCATTCTCTGCGTTGACAACCAGCAGATAGACAGGCCTTTCATACAGCCTGAGAGCTACGAGGCTCTCAGACAAAGTGGAATGCAGTTTATCCACATTGGAGTCGCACAAGTCAGGGTGCAAATTCTGCACAGACAAGATGAGGGAACCTCAGCCTTAATCGTCTTTAGAGACAATAGGTGGCAAGGGGATCAGTCGATATTTGCAACCATGGAGATTGATCTAACAAAAGGCAGCCAGTTGGTGTTCGTTATACCGGACACTATGCAAACAATTGGAGATTTCTACAGAAATTTCCAGATATCTATTCTAACAAGAGGATATCAGAACTAGCAGAATGGCGAAGCCAACCTCTTAATCACCAGAGGATTGGTCGGGCGATTGTCCAACACACCAAATGTCGGATTTTCCTATCAGATAAACAATGTATCTGAGTACTTGGTGAGCAGGGGAGTACGAGCTCTCCCTGGAAGGAGATACTCAGCCCAGGAGACTCAGGGCAACAACTGGTTGGTGAGGCAGACTAGGGTCACTATCCCTATGATGCCGACTGAATTACAAACCAGAAACCTGCTTGATGGACGAATCTCTATATCATTTGGAGATTATGTTCCAGCCCCAGAAAACTCAGCAGTCACACATGACGATGATGATGAAACTGAAGTCGGGACCGAAACAATTCTATTCCTGACAGAAAACGAAAGTGACGAAGAGGAGGACAATGACTGGCAATACATGCAGTACCTTGCAGCCCAGTCAACACAACAACCTGAATCAGTACTCACTGGTCCTATTTGGGATACTGATGATAAGGATGATACCGAAAAGGATTGGATCAATCCTTTTTCGTTGGAGGGGGAAGGAGGACAGCTCGGTATTTTCACACTGACTAAGCAGGCTAATGTTTTCGTAATCCATGAGGAAGAATTCGATTACCCTCAATTCAAAACCCTGTCCAACGTAATGGCGGAACAAGCATTCATGTCTACCGGCTCGTCGGCAATATCCCCATATCAACCACCACCTGACCAATCAATGCACATGCCCAGCTATCCTCTTGCAAGGGCAGCAAATGAGGCAAGACAAGCCCCAACATTTGATAGTAGGGTGCCCAGAACAGGGCATTTTCGGGGAGGCTATAATAACGAAATATGGACCTTGCCATCAGCTCAGCAACAGCAGGGTGCCATGTTCGTAATCCCGGACCAACTGGGATTATTCCATGATACATTCTCCAGATGGGAATCAATCACGCGAAATCACGTGGCAGAAAAGGGTTTTACAGACCCAAGGGATAAAATTGAGTACATGGAGAACCTATTAGGCGAAGTTGAAAAACTAACATGGGTTCAATGGAGAATGCAATACCTGGCCGAGTACGAAGCATTGATAACAATCGCAGACGGCCGGGAAGGAACACAAAACATCCTTTCACAAATGAGACGGGTGTTTTCACTAGAAGATCCTGCGCAGGGATCAACAGTAATCCAAGATCAGGCCTACCGAGACCTGGAAAGACTGACGTGCGATAACGTAAAGTATCTTATTCAATATATGAATGAATACTTGCGTTTAGCGGCAAAGTCTGGGCGAATGTACATAAGCCCGGAACTCTCAGAGAAATTCTGGTTAAAAATGCCCGGTGATATGGGAACCAGAATTAGAGCTGCATTTGAAGAAAAATACCCCGGCTTAACAGTCGGCGTAATCCCAAGAGTGCTATTTGCGTACAAATATCTGGAGAACGAATGCAAAGACGCAGCGTTCAAAAGATCACTCAAAGACCTATCCTTTTGCAGCCAAATCCCCATCCCTGGCTACTACCGCAAGCCGGAGAAAAGGTACGGATTACGGAGGTCAACAACCTATAAAGGCAAACCTCATGAAACCCATGCCAGGATAGAGAAAAGAAAACACTTAATCAGAAATAAGAGGTGTAAGTGCTACCTTTGTGGTCAGGAAGGTCATTTCGCAAGAGAATGCCCCAGTGATAGGAGGAATATTAAGCGGGCTGCAATTTTTGAAGGGCTAGACATACCGAATGACTGTGATATATTATCGGTTCAAGAAGGTGAAGGCCAAAGCGATGCTATTTTCAGCATCTCCGAGGGAGAAGACGGAGAGCTAGAACTACAGCAGGGAGTTCAGACCATACAGCTCAACTCTCTGTTTATGCTCGGAGAAGAAAATTCAGGGTACAGACCCCGGATAAGGTTACCCGAAAAACAACTAAAATGCCAACACCAGTGGCAGCACAACCAAGTGATTGAGCAGCCGTTCAAAACAATATGCTCATGTTGTGCTAGAGAAACCATTATTAGAGCACGAATACACTGCCCTGAATGTGGTGTAACAGCATGTAACCTGTGTGGCCCTTTCTACTTCAAGAAGGAAGTGCCAGTTAGTCCGACAACCGCACCGGCACAAATCAACCTTCGAACCCTTGTTCAAGAGCAAAGAGACTATATAATCTGGTGTGAGGCTGAAATGGAAAGATTACAAAAAGAGGTGACTCATTACAAAGTAAAGTATGAAAAACTTCTTGAAGAGCACCTAGGGATCGATTTTGAAGAACTAGCAAAAGTGAAAAAGGGTAAGGGCATTATAATTACAGAAGAGGAAGAAGAAGTTAATGTCCTGCACGGCGAAACTGTGTATAAAAATAGCAGTGAACCGCCAGCCGGGAGAATCATCAAGAACAGGTTATACAACCTGGAAGTCGAGTTTGATGTACCCGGGATCCCAAAGTTCAAGGCGCGAGCAATCCTGGACACGGGAGCCACTACCTGTTGCATTGACCAAGGCTCCGTTCCAAAAGAAGCCCTTGAAGAAAACACCTTCGTGGTACAATTCACGGGTGTAAACTCAACACAAACCGCAAATATGAAGCTAAAATACGGGAGAATGATCATTGGTGAAAACCAGTTCAGAATACCATATACATATGCGTTCCCAATGAAGCTGGGAGGAGAAATACAGATGATAATCGGGTGTAATTTCATACGCTCGATGCATGGTGGCTTAAGAATAGAGGGTGATACAATCACTTTTTACAAAAACCTCACCGTCATAAACACCCAACCCCAGGCAAAGATCCTAACGCTTGAAGAAGAAGGCCCAGAGGACTTGGAGTATATCCAACTCCGGGAGATGGTCCACTATAATTTCGGGCAGACATCACCAAACTTTTCGCAAAAGTTCGACCCGATTTTAAGAAGGCTCCAGGAGGCCGGGTTTATTGGTGAAAACCCATTACAACATTGGGCCAAGAATAAGGTTGTTTGCAAACTGGATATTAAAAATCCAGACTTTATTATCGAAGACAGGCCCTTAAAACAAATTACGCCACAGATGAAAGGAGCTTTCACCAAGCATGTAGAGGTCCTATTAAAGCTCGGAGTAATCCGACCCAGTAAAAGCAGACACCGCACGACGGCCATAATTGTGCATTCCGGTACGACAATCGACCCTAAAACCGGAAAAGAAGAAAAGAGAAAGGAGAGAATGGTGTTTAACTACAAAAGGTTAAATGATATTACGGAAAAAGACCAATATAGTCTCCCGGGTATCAACACCATCATGAGGAAAGTCGCGAATAGTAAAATCTACTCGAAATTTGACCTCAAGAGTGGATTCCACCAGGTGGCAATGCACCCAGACTCAGTAGAATGGACTGCGTTTTGGGTACCAGACGGATTGTACGAATGGCTCGTGATGCCGTTTGGACTGAAAAATGCTCCTGCAGTTTTCCAACGCAAAATGGATCACTGTTTTAAGGGCACTGAGAATTTCATCGCGGTCTATATCGATGATATTCTTGTGTTCTCTCAAACCGAGAAAGAGCATGCAGAGCACTTGCAAAAGATGCTGGCAAAATGTGAGGAGTTCGGGCTCGTCCTCAGCCCAACAAAGATGAAAATAGCTGTACCTCAGATTGAGTTCCTAGGGGCAGTTATTGGCAAAGGCATTATACGACTACAGCCGAACATTATCAAGAAGATTGAGGAATACAAAGAAGATGACCTCACCCAAAAATTCGGGATGAGATCCTGGTTAGGAATCCTCAACTACGCTAGGAGTTATATTCCAAATCTTGGAAAACTCTTAAGCCCTCTCTATGCGAAAACTAGTCCTACTGGTGATAAACGGTTAAATAAACAGGACTGGGAGCTTATTCGAATGATTAAACAGCAGGTTCAGAACCTGCCTGACTTATGTGTACCCCCCGAAGAATGCTTTATCGTTATTGAAACAGACGGATGCATGGACGGATGGGGCGGGGTATGCAAGTGGAAACCAAGGAGATATGACCCGAAAAACACGGAAAAGCCGTGCGCATACGCAAGTGGCAAGTTCAACCCGCCAAAATCAACAATAGATGCTGAGATCTTCGCGGTGATGAACAGTCTTGAGGCTTTAAAGATTTACTACCTCGATAGGAAGGAATTAATAATTCGTACAGACTGCCAAGCGATTATTAGTTTCTTCAACAAATCTAACATAAACAAGCCTTCAAGAGTGCGATGGGTTGCATTCACGGATTTCGTGACAGGGCTTGGAATAGATGTTCAATTTGAACACATTGATGGGCGAGACAACCTATTGGCTGACTCCCTGTCGAGACTAATTAATGTTTTGATTGATACAGGATGGCCCAACAAGGAGGCTCAGGACATATTGGACAATCTAGCAGGGGCTCTCCAGGAGAGCAAGGAGCAGCCCAACCCGAAGGTACAGGAGAAAATGTCCCACATAATCCTGCAAATCAGTCAATCGTTTGCCAGTACCGGGATTTATTGCGGCAAACATATGGCGTATCCAACAATATGCGCCGAGAACAAGAGCTTAGGCTCCAGCTCCGGACAATAGAAAACCGGGCAATTTCGCGAATGATAGAAGGTGTTACGGATTTAATTAAAATTCAGCAGATGAAGGAAGCACAATGTTCTAAGTTCGCTACAAAAGACAACTATTGGGGAGACTGGTTGCCCCAAGTCCGTCTTACGCTTACAAGACTTCAAAAGAAATACCAAGAGCTCAAGAAGTTGATTTGCGAGATCAAGGTTTTCAAGGTCTGAAGAAGCGTAATCAACCCTATAGTAAGATGCCAGAAGTGTGAATTATTGGCATCACTTTAAATTCCAGTGTGTTTTACTCTTTAAGCCTGAGTGTTTCAGGCCGTCCTTTTTACTTTGTGTGGGCCATAGTTAGGCCAACTTTCGGTGCATTATTGGCACCTTTTTCTTTAGTGGGAGACAAAGGATTGTGGAAATTCCTTTATTCACGCGCGATGGGGCCCAATGAGCACCCGGCGTAATAATGAGATTCCATTCCCAAGTCTCTATATAAGAGCTTGTTTGTGAGTTGCGAAACAAGCTGAGCACCAGCAAGTTTCACTTCTCTCTCTCTCTTCTACTTCTCTCTTGTAACATTCCACTTTATAATATATTCCGCTTGTGTTTTCATTCTTCCTGTGTTCTCAGTAACCCGCTGAAGTTTGAAGACGCCTCTGATCGATCCAACCCTGGTATCAGAGCAAGGTCTGTTCATGGCTTTCTAAGTTTCTTTATATTCTAGGAAAGCAAGTAAGGGAGATCATACCAAAACTCATAAATACTGTTCAAAACATAAGATGTATATTCTAATTGCGTAAAAATTTCATTTAACTATCCTCAACCCAAGGATATTAGCTTACAGGGCTTGATTTTCAAAAGTTCTTGTCAAACCAAAAGAATCATCCTGCCGTATAGTACCCTAAGAAGTGTGGAAGATTGCGGATAAACACGATGAGGTGAGGGGAGGCAAGAATCAGTAGAAAATATCGCCCCAAAGTTAAGAGCAAAGGTTGATTAAAAAAAAAAAAAAAAAAAAAAAAATTTTACTGGGTGCAAAAATTGGGGATATTGTATCATCAACCAAAAGGAATATTCCTTCAGAGTGGCAAAAATACAATTTTGAAGTTTTTGAGTGGCTTGAATCCAATTGCCCCTTCCGAGAAGAACAAACGATGGGATGGTACGAGCAATTGATAAGCTCTATGAGCTGGTAAAGGAGGAGGAAGCTGTCAGAAAATGAAGATAGTATTTTTGCATTTGGGCCCTTACTGGTTTGGGTATTAGCAAAATGGAAACAAGTGATTCTCCGAAATATGCAATTTGGAATTTTTTGGTTTTTTCCGCTTACTTCTTAGTTTAATGCTTTTTTACTTTTATTTTTAAGTAGAGAAATGTAATTCTAAGATGTAGACCGTTATTATTCAATCAAAGTACCTAAGGGTTTTTCTCAAAAAAAAAAGTAGATGGTACGGCTTTGATCAAATAAGTCAAAATAAAAAAAAAGAATGGTACGGGTTTGAATAAAATTTCAAGCACCACATTTATTTTTCCGTGATTTTTATTAATACTCTCCAAAAATAAAAATAAACAAATCTACTCTCCCACCCTAATTTTTTTTATAAATACCCTAACCGTCCACAATGAGGCGGTTTGTATTTTTTTTAAAGATGTTTGCTATAAATTTTCTTTACAAATATTTGCTATAATTTTTTTTTTAAAATGTTTGCTATAATTTTTTTTTCATATGCTTAGCAGAACGGGTGGTAATCATTTAATTTTGATTTTATGCTGTGTTAACTAAAACAATTTGGGTGTTATTTGAGCCTATATAAGAGCGACATGCCTCTCTCTTCGTGTATTATTTTGTGTGTTGTTTCAGCCTATACACAATCAAAAGTTTTAAGAAACATTCTCAGCATATTTAACGACGTGATCGTTATTTAATGGTACAACGTTTAAGAACAACAAAATTCATTGAAATATTATTTTTCAATAATAGATATTTTATTTGTATTATTATTTTTGAATAATATCCTTTGAATTATTTCTAACGAATTGTAAAAACAATACATTATTTATTTATACTGTTCATGACATTGTAAACTTTTTGTTTGTCTGATAAAAATATTAATATTTTGATATATTATTAATATTATGAAAGCAATCCATTATTTATTTTATACAGAGTACAGACAAACAATCCATTTGGTGATTTCCAAGGTGGAGGTTTGCTTTTCTGGACGGCTGATGCAGCAGACCTACACCAAAAACTAATAATTATGTCTCTTCTATTATTTTTCTTCTCCTCTACTTATTATTTTTTTTCTATGATATTCATATTTTAAATTTGAACCTTGATTAATGGAGCACTTTTTTTTAAGATTGAAGATTAATCATGAACAACTTGTTCCATAAAGTGTTGATATGCAATTATTTGTCATAAAATATGATTTATCAAAATACGCATGCGACCGCCGCATTGTGGAGCGGTATGCTAAACATTTGAAAAAAAAATTTATAGCAAATATCTGTAAAAAAAAAAAAAAAAAAAAAACCAAACCGGTTCACTGTGGAGCGGTTAGGGTATTTATAAAATTTTTGGGTTGGGAGGGTAGATTTGATATTTTTTTTTTGGAAGGTTTTAATAAAATCACAGAATTTTTTTTAATATCTAAAATAAATTACGAAATATTAATTATATCCAGCTTAGCTGGGTATTTTTAAAAATGTCCAGACCAACCATTAAATGGCCGGTTGAGAATTTTTTTTTTAAATATTTGTTAGATTAGTTCTATTGATGTATAATTAGCATAATTATACTAAAATACGCTAAATTACTTGAAATTATGCTAAATTACGCTAAAATACGCTAAACTACGGTAAATTACGCTAAATTTTGGATAAAAGAAGCAATATCTTCACTGAGAATGCGAAAACGATGACGAAACTTTGAACGGTTATAAAACGATGCTCAAGTGTCTGATTTTAGCAAATGACCAATTTTCGAAAAACTTGCGAAAATATGCATGCGCTAGTGACGCGAAAATACACATGCGTCAGTGACAGGCCATTAAATGACTGATTTGGATATTTTTAAAAATACTCAGCTAACGTAGGTATATATATTAATTTGTATTTAACTTTGGATATTAATAAAGATGACGGCGGAAAAGCAACCGCATACATGTCACGAATAGTGCTACAGTAGTTTTGAATATTATTTTGAATAATGTTTTTAAAAGTTATGATTAAATACAAGCTGATAGAACACACAATATAATAATAATATACACAAAGAGAGGAGTCTATTTGCTTCTTAAGTTATCTAGATTTACATCTCAATAAAATAACGTTTTTGAATTGGTAATGGTAAATTGCTATTGGTCTTGCAAGAGTTACTTCAAAGCTATTAGCTTCTTCTGGCATACAATCTCAAATAGTTCGGCTTATTTGATTTTGAACCGAACCGGCAATTTTCAGTTTAAATAGACCAGTTTTTCGGTTTAAATATATTTGTTCGGTTTTAGTTTTTCAAAACCAACTAAACCGAACCGATCAGTTTATAACAGTCGGTGCACATGTTTAGAGCTACGCCTAACCTATTCTCTATCGCGTACTCGCATCCCTCTGTACATCCTTCTCCCTCCCTACTCACCTGACCAGCTGACTTAATCGTCGAACACCTGTCAAATCGCCGAACAACTCAGCCTCTGCACTGCACAATGTCTTTAATCTCTCCATCTGTCTCCCCCCTGCACTGCATGATAAGCATGACCTGTCTTTGGAAGTGAATGCATGGTTTTTTGTCAGAGCCCTTGTGTTTACATAAATTAAGAAAATTAAAACAAGGAATTACAATGCAGGGCACCTCTCTATATGTATATTATTCTGTTTTGTGTGCGTCAGGGAGAATGGTTATTGAATCCCAAAGGGATAAAATATTTAGGACAGCTGATTATTAACTTCAGCTGGTGTGTATCAGTATATGTATAGCACAACTAATGAGTGAGGCTATGCAAAGTCTTTATATCAGTTGATTTTTACTTCAGCTGGTATAAAATATTTTTTACTATTTTTTTAGATAGGTAGAAAATTGCTGCTTTTTGATGGTTCAAAAATCTTTATATCAGTTGATTTTTACTATTTTCGAATTGGAAATTTTTAAAACCGAAATAATCGAACCGACCGAATTTTTATATATTATGAATTTGGTTCGGACCGCCCTGGTTTATTTCTTGATCAATTGCTTTAAATATCTCGGTTTATTTTTTAATATCCTGGTTTATTTCTTAATACCTCGGTTTATTTCTTAATATACTCGGATTATTATAAATCAATTGCTTTAAATAAAAAAATCAATAAAATTTTGTTTGAACCGAACAAACCGAAATAAAATTTTGGTTCGGTTGGGTTCGGTTCTATTTTAAAAACTGAATTATTTCTTTAGTTTGCCTAGTATAGTTCGATTCGGTTTCAACCGAACCGAACCGATGAACACCCCTACATGTGTCATTTGAACTGACCAAGAATCTTGGCGGTTCCTTATATATTTTTTTAAGATGTGTTTCTTTTTTTTTTAAATGAATTGCCAGTCTTGTGATAGAGAAGATGAAGCTAAAACTGACACATATAATTTTTTTTTGAAATATTGAGAAAAAAAGAGAGCGTGAGATTAGAAAATTCAATGTTGAACAGAAACTCTTTCGCCCAAATATGAGTAGAAATTTTTTTTTTCAAAAATTATAAAGAAAAAATATCTCATCTTGAAAATTCAAAATATAAAGGATCATATACATAACTCATCTTGAAAATTCAAAATATATTAGTCAAGATTTGAAAAATATCTACTCAAACTTTCAATATCATGATTGTCTACTAATGTATTTTAAATAGTTCTATCTTTTGTCCATCATAGTGCAATACTAACCTCCGCAAATTTGAAGTGTAAAATTAAATAAGTGATTCCAATAACTATTTCATTACATTATTATGAAAATTTAAAAGAAACGGTAAAAAAAAATCAACTTTTATTAAATTTCATCATAACACAATCTCACAGAGAGAATAGTATATGATACGATGCGGTGGATGGTATATGATACCACAAGAGAAATAATTCAAAAACTTGTTACTATGCGGTACACTCTAGTTTCGATGATAGTATATGACACGATGGGTTATAAATATATTTAAGAGAGTGGATGAAGGGTATGGTGATGGGACATGTGAGAAAAATTCAAATCATTTTTAAAAAAGAAAATGAACAAGTGTGATTTGAGTTGACATGAGAGTAGAAAGAAAAGTTTCACAGAGTAATTAATTTTGGGAGAATTTCATGTATATCCCTCAAATGTTTCAATATAATGTATTTCTTCCTCCAAAATCAATAATTACATATTTATCCTTGAAAATTGTACAAACTCACATATTTGTCCAATCTAACTCTATAATATATCAAATATCACCAAAAAAAATTATAGCAAACATTTGTAAAAAAATTTATAGCAAACATCTGAAAAAAAACCAAACCGCCCACTGTGGAGCGGTTAAGGTATTTATAAAATTTTTGAGGTCGGAGGGTAAATTTGATATTTTTTTTGGAGGGTATTAATAAAAATCACGGCATTTTTGTTAATATCTAAAATTAATTACAAAATATTAATTATATCCAGCCTAGCTGGATATTTTTAAAAACGTTCAGACCAGCCATTAAATGGTCGGGTGAGAATAAAAATGAGGACCGGCCATTTATTGGCCGGTTGGGATTTTTTTTTTTAAAATATTTGTTAGATTTGTTCTTTCGATGTATAATTAGCATAATTATACTAAAATACTCTAAATTACTAGAAATTATGCTAAATTATGCTAAATTTTGGACAAAAGAGACGATATCTTCACTGAGAAGGCAAAAAAACACGATGAAACTTCAAACGGCCATAAAACGGCGCTCGAGTGTCCGATTTAAGCAAATGACCACTTTCGGAAAGTTTGCAAAAATACGCATGCGTTGGTACTTGCAATGCCAGATTTCGAAATTCAGAATTGCAAAAAAACAAAGGGAAGAGTCTCAAAACTTCAACTGAAGTTTTGCGTTAAGATTTTCATTTCTATTGTTCAATCTACGTTGCTCAGTAAATTAGTTATATAATAAACTTGTAGAATACCAATTTTTATTATTTTTGGAATTTTTTTACTATTTTTTATGATTTATGAAATATGACACAAAATGGGCCCTATTCATATGTAATTTAGCGTAATTTATCGTATTTTAGCATAATTTAACATAATTATTGTAATTTAGTGTAATTTAGTGTAATTCAGCGTAATTTAACATAATTTCAAGTAATTTAGCGTATTTTAGTATAAATATGCTAATTATATATATAAAAAAGTAATCTAACTAATATTTAAAAAATCAAATTTTTAGTGTTAGATTTCAGCATTTTTGCTATTTGTCTCTTAAAAAAAAAATTAGTACCAGTCATTTTCTGACCGGTACCGAAATCAATTAAAACAGGTCAGAAAATGGCCGGTATGAGTAGTTTTATAAATTTCCAAAAGACTTGGTTATATTTATTAATTTGTAATTAACTTTGGATATTTATAAAAATCACGGTACATTTGGTATGCTCAATTTCATTTTATTTTTTTGGATAAAACGCCCGTAAGCTCGGTACAATATAGCGACAACTTATTAATTCTAAAAAAAGTTTGACAGGGTTAAAAATTCGTGATTCGAAAATAATTCAGAACTATATATTGAGTCCAGATAGAAAATCTTAGTATCACAAGAGAGAATAGTATATGATACGATGCGGTGGATGGTATATGATACCACAAGAGAAATAATTCGGAAACTTGTTACTATGCGGTACACTCAGTTTCGAGGATAGTGTATGATACGATGGGTTATAAATATATTTAAGAGAGTAGATGAAGGGTATGGTGATGGGACATGTGAGAAAAATTCAAATCAATTGCCAAAAAAAAAAATGAACGAGTGGGATTTGAGTTGACATGAGAGTAGAAAGAAAAGAGTTGCGAGTTATTAATTTTTTTTTATTGCTATTTGCTTGCCGGTTTTATAAAATTGCGAAAAAAAATTAATTACCACGAATTTTTTTTAGTTACCACAGTAAAAAAAATAGAAATTAAATTATTACCACCCATACCAAGCTATTTTCAATCATACCACCAACGCGGAACCAGTTCGCGCACCAAATTGGGGTGGTGCGCGGACTGGGTTGGCGCGCCAATTGGTGTTCTAACTGGGTTGGCGCACTAAAATTGGTACAAAATTAGTGCTCAAACGGGGTGAAACACATTGAAGAACAATAAAATTTTTGGAACAGTTGGTGTTCTAACTCAGTCTGCGCACTAGTTGGTGCGCCCACCCAGTCCGCGCACCAACCCATTTTGGTGCACGAACTGGATCTGAGTAGGTGGTAGGATTCGAAAAAGTTTGATCCGGGTGGTAATCATTTAATTTTAATTTTATGATGTAGTAACTAAAAAAATTTCAGTGTTGTTTGAGCCTATATAAGAGCGAAATGCCTCTCTCCGTATATTATTTTGTGTGTTGTTGCAGCCTATACACGATCAAAAGTTTTAAGAAACATTCTCAGCATATTTAACGACTTGATCAATATTTAATGGTACAACATTTAAGCACAACAAAATTCATTGAAATATTATTTTTGAATAATAGATATTTTATTCGTATTATTATTTTTGAATAATATCCTTTGAATTATTTCTGACGAATTGTAAAAACAATACATTATTTATTTTATATTGTTCATGACATTGTAAACTTTTTGTTTGTCTGATAAAAATATTAATATTTTGATATATTATTAATATTATAAAAGCAACAAATTATTTTCGAATTATAATATTTTTATAACTGAATCACGAGTTAAAATATGGTCACATTATTTCTAAGTACGAACTTCTTTTAGTAATTAACATGCGGATTCATAGTGACATGAAAAAACCTAGCCGGTCCAGGACCTGACTGGATAACCCGTAGTTCGGACTTGGACCTTGTCTCAAATTCAGACCGGACCGGACTGGACCAAAACTAGGGACGGATCTAGTACGGATTTGGTTCGATTTTTTTCTCTATACCCGTGTAGGACCGGACCATGAAAACCCGTGGACCCATGCCGGACCGGACCGGACCCGGTCAAAACCCTAGATTCCAAATCCGCTCGAATCACAGTGGAATCGAGAGATGCACGGGGTGTAAAAAGGAGGGACACACTCATGAGAACTACTGATTTTTTCATTCATATTTAAAACCAAAATACTGGAAAAAAAATATTTCTGTGTTGGAGGAAGAGGGGACTGAAATCAAGAAAGAAATAAAGAAAGAGGGCACGTGGCAGCTTGTTTGCTGAAACGCATGCGCATGAAGGAAAAACGCGTACATGAGAATTGTGAGGCGTGAATTTCCCTGGTCGCATGCGAGTGCTTCCGAGTCGCATGCGCGTGAGAAAAACTTCACCAACCCGCTGGCGCGTGAGCCGCGATGTATTGAAGTGAATAAAAGGCAGGCCGGATCCAGGCCCAAATTCAATGAATTCATTTCTGTTAACGGGTCTGGAGCAGGTTATTTTGCTGGCGGTACTGTTTGACTGAGGTACTGTTTGATAATTAACTACTAAACTGAAAATGCTCTGTGCAATACCAAATTTATAGTTTAGCTGAAGTACCGTTTGAATTGAAGAATTATGTAATTTACATGTTATTTATCATCAAATTTGCAGTACATGAAGAGCAGCCTGAAGGCAGCTGCTTTATCAGCTGGGAAGCCTGATTGGGGCCACAGTGGTCCCACCGATGCCGGTGGCTACAACAGCTGGCCTAAGACACCGCCTTCTTCCGCAAAAGAAGGTGGTGGCTGGATGGGCATATGGGGAGTTCTTCCCTCATGGTACTCCAAATGTTGCTCGACCATGGCGAGCGTATCCTCTCTGCCGCTTTCTCGATATTCTCTGATTGCCCTGGAGTAAAATCTCTGTCAAGGTTGCCGGGATCCACTGGCACTACGGGACACGGTCCCATGCAGCAGAGCTTACTGCTGGATATTATAACAAGGTTTAGAGATGGATATTTGCCCATTGCAAGGATGCTGGGACGACATGGTGGCGTTTACATATCTGAGGCTTAACCCCAAGTATGAGAACTGGAGAAAGTTGTAGCTTTTGTGGAACAAATGCGAAGTGGGAAAGACCGAAGCCGGAGGTGCTTGAAAGGAGGCTGAACAGTTTTGTGCAAGAAGCTGTGTTGCACTCAAGATATGTACTAAGATCGATATTAAGATTTTCTTATTATTTTTTTCATTTGCACATTTTGATAATCTAAGTCATATTACTTATTTCTGATTTCTTGAATGAGCATTGTTGGTACCAGCTAATGTGTACCGATACCCCTGTTGTTAGGATAAATATGTTAGTAATTTGTGTAGATATAACTATCAAGTCAGAATTTAAAGACAATGAGGCCAATTGTAAGTTACTAAAACCCCGCAGAAGTAGATTCTAGCAAAAGTAATGTCAAATTAAGCACAAGGAGGCATGCAACTCCGCTTGCATGCGTCTCTGGCTACAATTGTTTAGAGCTAATTAACCATCACAAGTATGAACTAAAGACAAGGCTAATCACTTACATGAAGAGAAATATCAAAACTCTTTAAGAACACCAGCCCCACATATAGATTGATAAACCCAAAAGGGTTTTACACTAATCAACTAGTAACAAAACAGTTTGAATGCTGCAATAATTCTTTCATATTGAAACTGATAACTTACAACCTAATGCATAAGGGAATTCAATCCATCGTATCAGAGATTAAATCCCAGTAGTAACTACCACGACTACCCACGTCCTACCAATATCACACAAAAAGCAGAATCCAGCAACATGCACGCGCAGGCACACACAAGCCATATAATAGCAGGAAGAAGCAAAAGCCATAGTAACAACAAACAAATGGCTATTGATTAAAAACTTAAGAACTCCTAAGATTGCAGAGCAGAATAAGGTCACTCTTCATCATCACCACCAGTCACCCATTCCAGCATCAGAATATCATCTCGATCCTGCATCTCGTCCAAGTCTCTGGGCAACCATGCCTGCACAGCCATCTTGATATCTTCCTTCCTGTACCTAACCAATAAGAATCAGAGACAAGATTTGGAGATAATAGTAATGTACTGAATAACTGTTCAATTTCCTCATCAGTCATTCTACAAAAGGGAAAATTTTGGAGGGGAATACCTGAACTAGAGGTAGCAACAGTTTCTTTGGCCTGTGCCAATTTCTGAGCCATGGCCAAAACAGTTTCTGTGGATCCTTCGCCACTATCCTGAGACTCCTTGGTATCACTCCAGAAGTATAAACATGGTAATCTTTTTGCAAGGGAAGAATAGTATCATAGTCCCGTGAGTTATCACATATGGTTATGGTTGGGTCGCTACATTTTATTAATATGTCCAGTTGGTCTTTAGAAAGATTTGTGATATTGCAATATAACCAACCATTTAAACACCCCTGTTGTCATGGATACATGACACCAAGACATGATAAAAGAACTAGATTGAAACAATCCCAGGAATGGAGGATTATCCAACCATACACATAATGAACGGTTATAACATATTAAATCAAACCATGCAGAACTAGACCTTTTCAAAAGAAGAAATTAAAAGAGAGATAATACTTTGTATTAGAGACACCCAAGCAGCCAGGGCAGCATTTTTTCTCAGCCTTTTTCTTGGTTTTGGCCGGAGCACCGCTAGAACTCATTTTTCTCCCCTGAATTTTCATCAATAGTTGAGCTAGGTCCAGATCGGTTGTGTATAGACTGGTACCCGTTTTCATCAAGAGATGGCTCATAGAACAGGTCTAAAGCTTCCAGTATGCATCAAAGCGATCTGGACCAGCGCACTCGATCCCCTGAGTTTTTCATCTATAGTTGAGCTAGGTGGCATGACTCATGTATATGTTGCGGTCTTATGTGATTCATAGAGAATTTTTTGACATGATTTTGAGTATTTAGATTATATGATGCGTGGTCGCTTTAAGCAGAAGGGGGGTTACTTTCGAAGCAATGTAGCGACCACACCATATATAATGCAGAGATTTTCATTGGAAGCAATGTCTGTTGCCTTGCCAGCTTGCCTGGTACAGTGGTACATCTGACAGATTTTCATTGGAATTTATGCGGCGTCAGAGAAGGTACATCTCACAGATTTTCTCATGTTTCCGAGAAGAACAAACGATGGGATGGTACGAGCAATTGATAAGCTCTATGAGCTGGTAAGGAGGAGGAAGCTGTCAGAAAATGAAGATAGTATTTTTGCATTGGGCCCTTACTGGTTTGGGTATTAGCAAAATTAAACAGTGATTCTCCGAAATATGCAATTTTGAATTTTTTGGTTTTTTCCGCTTACTTCTTAGTTTAATGCTTTTTTACTTTTTTTTAAGTAGAGAAATGTAATAAGATGTAGACCGTTATTATTAATCAAAGTACTAAGGGTTTTTCTCAAAAAAAAAAAAAAAAAGTAGATGGTACGGCTTTGATCAATAAGTCAAAATAAAAAAAAGGAGGTACGGATTTGAATAAAATTTCAAGCACCACATTTATTTTTCCGTGATTTTATTAATACTCTCCAAAAATAAAAAATAGCAAATCTACTCCCCCCCTCTAAATTTTTTTTATAACATACCCAACCCCGCCCACAATGAGGCGGTTTGCATTTTTTTTTAAAGATGTTTGCTATAAATTTTC
>JAJGRX010000411.1:7500-22273 GCA_025461125.1 Carex kokanica
CATTGAAGTGATATAATAAAGCTTTTTATATGCAACACCTGGGGGGGATTTGGGGATGAAAGGGGGGAACGTATACAGAAAAGATAGTTCTTTTCTATTATTTCCCTTATTTTCAGTTAGGGATCCCTAAGGGGATCACGGCTCTATGAGTCGTGATGAATTTTGAGCACCAGCCCTACATTGGAGGTATCGAGAAGAAATTGGAATGTAATAATATAGATTAATAGGTTCTCTATGGTATAATATAAAACAAATGCTTATCAACACTCCATATTTTTTTTGCAAAAAAAGGACATATAATGAATCAAATAAGATGAAACAAGATAAATTCAAAAAGATGATTACAAGTGGAGAGCAAATGGAAGAGAAACGAGAAAATATCGAGACAGAATTACTTGAAGAAGAACTAGGAACAAAAGCAGAAATAGAAGAAAAAGAAAAAAACCTTCCTTCTGCAAAAAAAAAATTGAGAAAGAATCGAAACTTTGTGGTTTTTCTGGGTAAAGTAGTCAATAAATTCCCCAAGAACATGTTCCACGTAAGTTTGCCTTCTCATAAACACAGAAGGGTGGTTCTGTGTTATTTGTCTCCTAGAATGCGTAAGAATCGCATCCCTATATTAATAGGGGATACGGTTAAGATCCGTAGAAAAAAAAATGGATTTAAGAAATTCATTTTTTTTCGATTTGCTCCTGATAAAAGGGCAAAAACTAACCAAGATTAAGGAGGTAAAAGAGTGATTGAAGAAGTAATGAAGATCGAAGTACCCGAGGGTGTACAGGAAGCTGAATACTTATTGGAGCTCGTTGGATTCAATTGTACCGCGTAATCTTTTCAAAGGTGTTCTTAGTGAATTATTGGCGTTCCACGGTATCTCTCATTTTTCTAAAAATAAATAGAGGAGGTTTATGCTAAAAATATTATGTGCATTTCTATTCGATTTATGGAATCATTTTGTTATCTTTTTTATTCTGTTTTGCTCATTTTGGTTTGAACCACGATTTTATATCGTGGAACTTGATTGTTTCACGAACAATTTCGAATTATCCATTTTTTTCTATAAATGTGAATTATTTCTCCTAATACTTTCCCCGGTTCCATATAGGTGATCGAAAGGATCTAGGACAACTCACCAAAGCACGAAAGCCAGGATCTTTCAGAAAGTTGATTCCTTTTTTAAGAGCGCATAACCGCGTGGATAAGCTTACACTAACCCGTCAATTTTGGATCCAATTGGGGATTTTCCTTGGGAGGTATCGGGAAGAGATTGGAATGTAATAATATAGATTCATAAAATAAAGAAGAAAAGGTTCTCTATTGATTCTATCCCTATGGGATAGAAGAAGAAAAATCGAAATGAAATCAAGAATCCAGGAAAAAAGGAAATCAAAAAATAAGTAGAAGATAGAAAGAAAGGATTCAAAATGAATAAATTGAAACTCATAATCGAGCGATTTTGTCTTTTTTCCATTCTGAATTATTGTATTTATTCTGACCTCGATACTTAAGAAATTGGGTAAGCTAAAGCCAACCGATAATATGGGATTTTATCCCGTCTGAGTTCTGATAATAAATGATCTTATATCGTATATTAGAATTCACTTATTTTTTTATAAATACTAAGAGAGGTACAATCGAACCTATGACCAATAAAATTCAATCCTTTCAATCCGTTCTAGTGAGGATTATTATTCACTTGCGGACTCTGGAGACGGAAGAAGTATTCGCTTCTTACCAAATCCAGAATTTATTTTGTTTCGGATTGATTGGTATTTTTAAATGTAGTCACCGGGATTTCCGGGATATTTATCTACATATCAATCTCAATGTTTTCTCGTCTACGATTGAAAGACAAAATTTCAATCGTAAATTTTGGCGTATGTTGGATATGATGGCCATGATCAAAATCATGGAAGTGGAATTAAATAGAAAAGAAGTATATAAACTTGATAGATTCTTTCCACGGCACATATTCAAATTTCTTGAGAAAAATTCTCTAAAAACGCTTGAGGACCTCATAGATTGTAGAGATTTTTATACTTTGATCTACTTCTCTGGAAACGATATCTATTCATTCTATAGTGGATTCGAGAATCTTTATTCTCATCTTTATTGTTTGAGCAAAGCAGATTCTAGCTCCGCAAAAGAATCTAGAATCAAAAAGTCCTTTCAATTCACTCTACTTCAAAAGATTTCGCGTTTGAAGAAGATGGGAAATGTCTTCGAATTCGATACTTTTGAAATTGCTGAATTTTTTGGACGGGATGTATCAAGGCTTCTTAAGGAAGCCGAATTAAAGACCCTAAAGGATCTTATAAATTTTGACAATCTATATAATCGAATCTCACTGTTTCCTAAAAAAAACATACAAGAATTCAATCGTGAATTTTCGAGGGTCTATTATTGTTTTTGTTTTTTAGAAGAGATGAAAAAAAGAACATAAAGAAGGAAGTTTCTTTATGTTCTTTTTTTCAATTTGAGAAATACCAAGGTTCTACAAGGGCCTTGGTTCGATGTTATGATGTATTTAGACCTGTTTTTGATAGATCTTATAGGACATAGATAACAATCAATCTTTTCCATGCAAAAAAAGGAGTAATCAGCTGTGATAGGTGAAAAAAAAAAGAATTGTCAAAAAAAGGATTGTCAAAAAAAGGATTGTCAAAAAAAGAATTGTCAAAAAAAGAATTGTCAAAAAAAGAATTGTCAAAAAAAGGATTGTCAAAAAAAGAATTGTAGTAAAGAAAAGATTTGTAGCTAAGCATTTATCGGAAACATTTGAAAAAATAAAAATGGGGGAGGAGAGAGAAATAATAGTCACTTGGTCTCGGGCATCTACTATTATACCCTCAGCCATACAATCATGAAACTTTTATTTTTTTATAAATACTAAGAGAGGTACAATCGAACCTATGACCAATAAAATTCAATCCTTTCAATCCGTTCTAGTGAGGATTATTATTCACTTGCGGACTCTGGAGACGGAAGAAGTATTCGCTTCTTACCAAATCCAGAATTTATTTTGTTTCGGATTGATTGGTATTTTTAAATGTAGTCACCGGGATTTCCGGGATATTTATCTACATATCAATCTCAATGTTTTCTCGTCTACGATTGAAAGACAAAATTTCAATCGTAAATTTTGGCGTATGTTGGATATGATGGCCATGATCAAAATCATGGAAGTGGAATTAAATAGAAAAGAAGTATATAAACTTGATAGATTCTTTCCACGGCACATATTCAAATTTCTTGAGAAAAATTCTCTAAAAACGCTTGAGGACCTCATAGATTGTAGAGATTTTTATACTTTGATCTACTTCTCTGGAAACGATATCTATTCATTCTATAGTGGATTCGAGAATCTTTATTCTCATCTTTATTGTTTGAGCAAAGCAGATTCTAGCTCCGCAAAAGAATCTAGAATCAAAAAGTCCTTTCAATTCACTCTACTTCAAAAGATTTCGCGTTTGAAGAAGATGGGAAATGTCTTCGAATTCGATACTTTTGAAATTGCTGAATTTTTTGGACGGGATGTATCAAGGCTTCTTAAGGAAGCCGAATTAAAGACCCTAAAGGATCTTATAAATTTTGACAATCTATATAATCGAATCTCACTGTTTCCTAAAAAAAACATACAAGAATTCAATCGTGAATTTTCGAGGGTCTATTATTGTTTTTGTTTTTTAGAAGAGATGAAAAAAAGAACATAAAGAAGGAAGTTTCTTTATGTTCTTTTTTTCAATTTGAGAAATACCAAGGTTCTACAAGGGCCTTGGTTCGATGTTATGATGTATTTAGACCTGTTTTTGATAGATCTTATAGGACATAGATAACAATCAATCTTTTCCATGCAAAAAAAGGAGTAATCAGCTGTGATAGGTGAAAAAAAAAAGAATTGTCAAAAAAAGGATTGTCAAAAAAAGGATTGTCAAAAAAAGAATTGTCAAAAAAAGAATTGTCAAAAAAAGGATTGTCAAAAAAAGAATTGTAGTAAAGAAAAGATTTGTAGCTAAGCATTTATCGGAAACATTTGAAAAAATAAAAATGGGGGAGGAGAGAGAAATAATAGTCACTTGGTCTCGGGCATCTACTATTATACCCTCAGCCATACAATCATGAAACTTTTATTTTTTTATAAATACTAAGAGAGGTGCAATCGAACCTATGACCAATAAACATGAATGGAAATCTGTTTCCTTTATCCGCCAAAGTCGTAGTTTACATTATGGTCGTTTCATGCTATCGTCGCTTAAGGAAGGTCAGGCTAATATATTAGGTACTACCATACGAAGGGTTCTACTTGCAGAAATAAAAGGAACACGTATAACACATGCTACATTTCAATTGAAAGAAAAACAAGAAAAATCTTTTCATCAATATAGTACTATACCTGGTATAAGAGAATCTGTAGATGAAATATTACAAAATCTCAAGACAATTGTCTTGAAAAGCCTCACCAATCAAGTTATCAAAGCATCGATATCGATTTCGGAGAGTGGTCCAATGCTTTTTACTGCCAAAAATATAAACCTACCGGATTTTGTTCACATAGTCAACGAAGACCAACCTATTGCGTATATAACAGGACCAATAGATTTATCAATTGAATTGATATTAGAACGAGATAGAGGGTATCACCCTCGACACTTAGATACTGCTTCGAAGATTAGAAATCATAGGGGAATTAATGGATTTGAAAGTAGAAGTTTCAATGGAAATGTAAAAAGAAGTGTCGTCAATGACAATGTCAAATATGGCGATTATAGCGATAAAAATTGCAGTTTTACTTTTCCCATAGATAGCACATTTACTCCTGTGCTACAGGTCAATTATACGTATCATGCGAATAAACAGTATTATGATCCGCTTAAAAAAAAAATTGACTCCGAGGAAATACTATTTCTCGAGATATGCACGAATGGAAGTTTGACTCCTGTAGAAGCACTTCGTGAAGCTTGTCTTCATTTGATTGATTTTTTTCAGATTTTGCCCCTCTTATGAAGAAGAAAATCTCTTTTTGAGAGAAAGGGATGAAAAGGATTTCTTTTTGATATTTCAACAAATTTCTCAGAAATATCTGCGTATGGATATACAAGAGTTATGGTCTAATATAAAACAAATACTTATCAACACTCCATATTTTTTTTGCAAAAAAAGGACATATAATGAATCAAATAAGATGAAACAAGATAAATTCAAAAAGATGATTACAAGTGGAGAGCAAATGGAAGAGAAACGAGAAAATATCGAGACAGAATTACTTGAAGAAGAACTATATTTAGATCAAGAGGAACTGGATAAAATGAATGAAGATAAACTCGATTCAGATGAAGAGGAATTCAACAAATTGATTGGAAAGAAATATACTCGAAACGAAATAGAGCAACTATTTCTTCTCGCAGAAATAGAAACAAAAGCAGAAATAGAAGAAAAAGAAAAAAACCTTGCTTATGATGAAGATGCTAATCAAAATTCAAAAAAATCAATAAAATCAGAAGAATCAACAGAATCTGAGGAATCACAAGAATCAGAAGAATCAACAGAATATGAAGAATCACAAGAATCAGAAGAATCAACAAAATATGAAGAATCAGAAGAATCAACAGAATCTGAGGAATCACAAGAATCAGGAGAATCAACAGAATATGAAGAATCACAAGAATCAGAAGAATCAACAAAATATGAAGAATCAGAAGAATCAACAGAATCTGAGGAATCACAAGAATCAGAAGAATCAACAGAATCTGAAGAAGATATACCTTACATGGATAAGGTCGATTCTTATCAAAGAAAAACAGGTTTGACTGACGCTGTTCAAACAGGAATAGGTCAACTCGACGGTATCCCTGTAGCACTTGCGGTTATGGATTTTGAGTTTATCGGAGGAAGTATGGGGTCGGTAGTGGGTGAAAAAATAACCCGTCTAATTCAATATGCTACGAGAAAATCCTTACCTCTCATCATTTGTTGTGCTTCTGGAGGAGCTCGTATGCAAGAAGGAAGTTTCAGCTTAATGCAGATGGGTAAAATATCTTCGACTTTATTGAATTTTCAATTCCATGAAAACTTATTTTTAGTGTCACTTCTGACATCGCCTACAACAGGTGGTGTCACAGCCAGTTTTGGAATGCTTGGCGATATAATTATTGGTGAACCAGATGCAACCATTGCATTTGCAGGTAAAAGAGTGATTGAAGAAGTAATGAAGATCGAAGTACCCGAGGGTGTACAGGAAGCTGAATACTTATTGGAAAAGGGCTCATTGGATTCAATTGTACCGCGTAATCTTTTCAAAGGTGTTCTTAGTGAATTATTGGCGTTCCACGGTATCTCTCATTTTTCTAAAAATAAATAGGGGAGGTTTATGCTAAAAATATTATGTGCATTTCTATTCGATTTATGGAATCATTTTGTTATCTTTTTTATTCTGTTTTGCTCATTTTGGTTTGAACCACGATTTTATATCGTGGAACTTGATTGTTTCACGAACAATTTCGAATTGTACATTTTTTTCTATGTGTTCTATAAATTCGTGATAGAGATTTTTCTCTATTTTATAGGATGCATTTTGAAAATGTTCAAATTTCGAAATGAATATTTCGAAAACCAAATTGACCAATATGCTAAGCTCATTCACGGGCTTATGCTAGCCTATACGTTAATGTCCATTAACGAAGATGAGTTAATGGAATTAATGTATAGCAGTTTTTTTGTATTCCGATTCATTTTTTTGAATTGGAAATCTAGATTTCGTATTGATTTTCAATTCAAAGTCTTTTATCGCAGATTTTTGATTATATTGATTATAATCCTTATTTTCAAGATAATCAAAAACTTTTTTGATAAGTGACAAAATCTTTTTGAAATGAACTCTGATATGATAAATAATAAGATTTCGAGTATTTTTATATCCCTAAAACTAATAAATAAGACTCATCTGTCTGGAAAAAAGAATGATTCTTTCTTTTAATGGGTCTTCTCCTTTTCTTTCTTTGACACTTTCTTTATTTTCATATGAGTCATTGATACCGGATGAGTTCTTCTTATTAATCATAGATTCATAGGTTCTCTATTGATTCTATCCCTATGGGATAGAAGAAGAAAAATCGAAATGAAATCAAGAATCCAGGAAAAAAGGAAATCAAAAAATAAGTAGAAGATAGAAAGAAAGGATTCAAAATGAATAAATTGAAACTCATAATCGAGCGATTTTGTCTTTTTTCCATTCTGAATTATTGTATTTATTCTGACCTCGATACTTAAGAAATTGGGTAAGCTAAAGCCAACCGATAATATGGGATTTTATCCCGTCTGAGTTCTGATAATAAATGATCTTATATCGTATATTAGAATTCACTTATTTTTTTATAAATACTAAGAGACGAACCTATGACCAAGAAAATTCAATCAAATTCCAATGCGGATTTTTTAGAGAAACAAAAAAATAACGCTCTACGGCCGTTGGCTGACAATTTTATTTCGATGTATGAGAGGCTGTATCGGGAGCGCATAGTTATTATACCCGACTGCGGGCTTAACTCTAGATATCAAATGCAGCTAATAGTGCCGGAGCTGCTAGAACTTTACGATTCAAAAAGTAAAGATCCGATTAGAGTTTTTATAGACACCCCTACTTTCGGGGCACAGGAATCGATAGTTCTTTCACGTATTCTTCAATGCAGTCCGGTTGAGGTACATACAACTCTGATAGGTCCTGTGGGATTAGGACCCGCTTTGATTCTCGCGGGAGGAACACAGGGGAAACGAGTTGCATTCCCGAACTCTAAGATTTCTTTTAAGAATTCGCTGTGTATTGTTAATAATTGGTCTTTGCTTTGTAAAATACTACTAGACGAACGCGAACTTGTTCGTAGATTTCTTAGTGTTTGTGCAGAAAGGACAGGCTCATCGGAATATGAGCTACTCTCCACTATGCAGAGTAAGCCCTTTTTATCACCCAGGGAAGCTATCGATTTTGGTATTATCGATCACGTAGTGAATATAAGAGAAGAAAACGAAAATAGGATCTTAAACACTTTTAATCCTTTCAGAGAAAATATCTATTTGACCTTTCTCAATACTTAAGAAATTGGGTAAGCTAAAGCCAACCGATAATATGGGATTTTATCCCGTCTGAGTTCTGATAATAAATGATCTTATATCGTATATTAGAATTCACTTTGTCTTATTTTCTAATAAAAAAAGGAGACTCGTATGGAACAAGTTCAAGTTAGAAATAGCAGCTTTTCAGATAAGTTTTATTATTCCGTAATAGTACGTACATGTTTTCAAAAAGACAATTATGATTCTTTGATTCGTTTTTTTCTTTTATGTTCATACAGCGATTTATATATATATAACCAAGATCTAGAATATAACCTACCCGTTCATCCCAAAATTTTTGAATTGATGATAGGATATCCTATTTTAATTAAAGCATTTCTAGTTTTAAGATTGAAAATCCACGAAAAGGACAAACTTTACAATTTTGTAATAAAAGATAGAAAAAAAGATTTTTCTATTGCTCAGAGTGCTTATGATAATAGAAATTCAGAATACCAAAATAATCTTAAGCCAGAGGAGCCAGAGGAACCAGAGGAGCCAGTTGATCCAAAGGATGTATTTGCGCCATTCGGTCATTTATGGACTTTTTGTGAAAATTGTGAGACATCCATTTACAAACAATATGCGCAAAAAAACAAATATATTTGTCAACATTGTGGATTTCATTTACGAATGGAGAGTTTCGATCGAATCGAATCTTTTATTGATTCGGGTACTTGGGATTCTATGGATGAGAATATGGTTTCTACTGATCCCTATGAGATTCTTAGAAAAAACCTTGCGTCTGCTTCAGAAGATTCTTCAGAATTTATCGAATCACAAGAAGCAGATGAATTTGATAAAGGAGGGCCATATGAAAAATAACGTCAAAAAGGAATTTATTTTGAGGATCGTCAAGAATTCTCGAAATATGATAAAATCAATCCAATCTCAAGATATGAGATTGATTTTAAGAATATCGGTGTATATTTGTATAGGAATAATATTATTAATTATCTTAATAAAGATAATTAATAATATTATTCCTAGATTGAAACCGGTATTTTCGATAATTCAATTGATACTTTCTATCATCCTCTTTATCTTAAAATTGATATTTTCTATCATCCTCTTTATCTTAAATAGCATTTTTTCGATAATTAAGTTCATTATTTCTATCATCAATATGATGATAGAAATAATGAAATTTATTATTAAATTTCTTTTGAGAGTGATTATTTCTATTTTGAAAAAAATATTAAAACTTTGAAGTTAAGATAAAGAGGATGAAATATTACAAATGCAGGTTAAAGAGTGATTGAAGAGATCTATCTCCTTCTATCCAAATCAAATCCTCCATTTGATTTGGATAGAATAAGAAAGTAGTATATGAATCAATCCAAGTTTTTGTGTATACTAGATTCAAATAACTGGCATAATTCTGATTTTTTGATTTTTCCTGATCGGAAAAATCATCCATGAAAAAGAAAGAAAAAAGATAGAAAAATTTGGTTTTTTATGGTCAAAAATTCATTCACTCCTATTATTTCACAAGAAGAAAATAAGGGTTCTGTTGAATTTCAAGTATTCAGTTTCACCAATAAGATACAGAGGCTTACTTCCCATTTAGAATTGCACAAAAAAGATTTTTTATCGGAAAGGGGTCTACGAAAAATTCTGGGAAAACGTCAACGGTTGCTGGCTTATTTGTCAAAGAAAAATCGAGTACGTTATAATAAATTAATTGATCAGTTGAATATTCGAGAGCCACAAACTCGTTAATTTCATTGTTTGAATTTTTTTTAGTAGTATTCGATTTTTCATTTTGATGAGCCTCACTTTGAGGAATTCATGGAATAATGAATTCAGGAAGAAAAGATATGACTGTACCGGTTACAAGAAAAGATATCATGATAGTCAATATGGGTCCTCACCACCCATCAATGCATGGTGTTCTTCGACTGATCCTTACTCTCGATGGTGAAGATGTTATTGATTGTGAACCCATATTGGGCTATTTACACAGAGGAATGGAAAAAATAGCGGAAAACCGAACAATTATACAATATCTACCTTATGTAACACGGTGGGATTATTTAGCTACTATGTTCACAGAGGCAATAACGGTAAATGCACCAGAAAAATTGGAAAATGTTCAAGTACCTCAAAGAGCTAGCTATATCCGAGTTATTATGCTGGAATTGAGCCGTATAGCTTCTCATTTGTTATGGCTTGGACCTTTTATGGCAGATATCGGTGCACAGACTCCTTTCTTCTATATTTTCAGAGAGAGAGAATTGATATACAATCTATTCGAAACCGCCACAGGTATGCGAATGATGCATAATTATTTCCGCATCGGGGGGGTAGCTGCTGATCTACCTTATGGATGGATAGAGAAATGTTTCGATTTCTGCGATTATTTCTTAACAGGAGTTGTTGAATATCAAAAACTGATTACACGGAATCCCATTTTTTTGGAACGAGTGGAAGGAATGGGCATTATTCGTGGAGAAGAAGCAGTAAATTGGGGTTTATCCGGGCCAATGTTACGAGCTTCTGGAATCCAATGGGATCTTCGTAAAGTTGATAATTATGAGTGTTACAATGAATTCGATTGGGAAATCCAATGGCAAAAAGAAGGAGATTCATTAGCTCGTTATTTAGTACGAATCGGTGAAATGAGGGAATCCATAAAAATGATTCAACAGGCTCTAGAGGGAATTCCTGGAGGACCCTATGAGAATTTAGAAGTCCGACGCTTTGATAGAGCAAAGAATTACGAATGGAATGATTTTGCATATAGATTTATAAGTAAAAAACCTTCACCCAATTTTGAATTGTCGAAACAAGAACTTTATGTGAGAGTGGAAGCCCCAAAAGGGGAATTAGGGATTTATTTGATAGGAGATAATAGTGTTTTCCCCTGGAGATGGAAAATTCGTCCACCCGCTTTTATCAATTTGCAAATTCTTCCTCAGCTAGTTAAAAGAATGAAATTGGCTGATATCATGACGATATTAGGTAGTATAGATATCATTATGGGAGAAGTTGATCGTTGAAATGATAATTGATACGACAGAAGTACAAACTATCAATTCTTTCTCTACATTGGGATTTTTCAAAGAAGTCTATGGACTGATATGGATTGTACCTATTTTGACCCTGATATTGGGAATCACAATAGGGGTACTAGTAATTGTTTGGTTAGAAAGAGAAATATCTGCAGCGATCCAACAGCGTATTGGGCCTGAATATGCTGGTCCGTTGGGAATTCTTCAAGCTATAGCAGATGGGACTAAATTACTTTTGAAAGAGGATCTCCTCCCATCTCGAGGAGATATTCGTCTGTTTAGTGTTGGACCGTCTATAGCAGTCATATCAGTTCTACTAAGCTATTTAGTAATTCCTTTTGAGTATCGTCTTGTTTTAGCTGATCTCGATATAGGTGTTTTTTTATGGATCGCCATTTCAAGTATTGCTCCTATTGGTCTTCTTATGTCAGGATATGGATCGAATAATAAATATTCCTTTTCAGGTGGTCTACGAGCTGCTGCTCAATCTATTAGTTATGAAATACCATTAACTCTATGTGTATTATCAATATCTCTACGTGTGATTCGTTGGAATATGAACTTTTACCTCTTTTTCTTCTAGAAATCAAAGAACAAAAAGAGGTTCAATGTATTAAATAGATATTCTTATTTTTTTATTCAGCATTCAGGTTGATGAGTTAAATCAGATAGTTATATGAGTGAAACAAAACAGCTTATCCATTTGTAGTAAGAAGAAAAAATCTCATTCCCTGTGTACAAGAATCAAGTTGAAGTAAACATAAGCAGCGTAACCTGTTTACCCCAAGATTCCGATTTTTTGATTAGTCATCATATCTTGAAGCGGGTGCAAACAAAAGATCAACTGTATGGAGTTTCTACTACTTTCTTGTATTTATTACTATACCGGCGATCAATCAAGAGTCAGTGGACAGTTAGGAACACCAAGGTACACAAAAGATTAGTAATCGAGATAATGTAAGGTATCAAAAAAGAGGTTTTTCCACATAAAACGAATCATAATAAGGACTTGAAATTGGTAGAAATGATCAAGTAGTACTTCCCTACGATTCCGATCTAGAGTATGCTCCTATTCACTGATTAAAGAAATGACTATCAAGAACGAATTAATCTTTTATTTTTTTTTGAAGTACCCTCCCCTGAGACAGAAGAAGAGGAAAAAAGAAATGGAATGCCATATATGGAATGAATAATAAAAAAAAATCTTTCTTTATTCTTTCTTCCATATTCATACATATACAATTCTTATCATGATTCATGAACTAATGCCTAATTCTTTCTATTTATTGATATAACGAGTATTTTATTGAAAGATTCAGTTATTACCGAACAAAGAGAGATTCTCATTATAAAGGATAAGATCAATTCGGAAGCAACTTTTTGATTATTCCAGCAGACAGAATTCCATTGGTCTTGGGACTCTCCGATGTATCTTTATTCTGTCTACCCCAAAGAAAGATGCCGATAATACCGAACTAGTCCTTACATTTTTTGTGGCCATAGAGGAGCTGTATGAAGCTGAGGTTTCATGTACGGTTTTGAAATAGCGATGAAAACAGTGATGTTATTTTCGACTATGATTATCTAACAGTTCAAGTACAGTTGATATAGTTGAAGCACAGTCCAAATATGGTTTTTGGGGGTGGAATCTGTGGCGTCAGCCTATAGGCTTTCTAGTTTTTCTAATTTCTTCTCTAGCCGAATGTGAGAGATTGCCCTTTGATTTACCAGAAGCAGAGGAGGAATTAGTAGCAGGTTATCAAACCGAATATTCGGGTATCAAATATGCTCTCTTTTATCTTGCTTCTTACCTAAATCTATTAGTTTCTTCATTATTTGTCACAATTCTTTACTTAGGTGGGTGGAATTTCTCTATTCCGTACATATCTATTCCTGAACTTTTCAGAATAAATAAAATGGTTGGAATTTTTGGAATGACAATTGGTATCTTTATTACATTAGCTAAGGCTTATTTTTTTCTCTTAATTTCTATCACAACAAGATGGACTTTACCGAGGATGAGAATAGACCAGTTATTAAATCTTGGATGGAAATTTCTTTTACCTATTTCTCTAGGTAATCTGTTATTAACAACTTCTTCTCAACTTGTCTCACTATAAATAACAGAATACGATAACAAGATTCTCGATTCATAATCTCTCTCAAATAAGAGAAAGAAACTCCCATTTTCTCATTGATATTTACAATATGTTCCCTATGGTAACTGGGTTCACGAATTATGGTCAACAAACAATACGAGCTGCAAGGTACATTGGTCAAAGTTTCATAATTACCTTATCCCACACAAATCGTTTACCTGTCACTATTCAATATCCTTATGAAAAATCGATCATGTCAGAGCGTTTCCGGGGTCGAATCCACTTTGAATTTGATAAATGTATTGCTTGTGAAGTATGTGTTCGTGTATGCCCGATAGATCTACCCGTTGTTGATTGGAGATTGCAAAGAGATATTAAAAAGAAACAATTGCTTAATTATAGTATTGATTTCGGGGTTTGTATATTTTGCGGTAATTGTGTCGAGTATTGTCCAACAAACTGTTTATCAATGACTGAAGAATATGAACTTTCTACTTATGATCGTCATGAATTGAATTATAATCAAATTGCTTTAGGTCGGTTACCAATCTCCATAATTGGAGATTACACAATTCAAACTGTTATGAATTCGACTCAAATCCAAAGAGACAAAGAGAATTCCTTTGATTCAAGAACGATTACTAATTACTAAGATTTTTTTTGGTTAGTCAGTAACTACAAAGAAAACTAATAACTATTGATTGTCGAAAATATTGAAACTGAGAATCTATTTTTCGTGATGGGATGATTTCGAAATATACAATTTGAACCACTATTCAAACTAGTCTTTTTTCGGATAAAGATTCTATTTACATTAATCCATATTCCCATTTCATTCTATGACAAATGGATCATAAACTATATTATATACAAGAAGAAAAGAGGGTAACCCCTTTTCCTTTCCTGGACCTTTTAGTACGGTCATGATATATTTTAAGTTCTTTGTTTTTTTTTATACATAATGGATTTACCTGGACCAATACATGATATTCTTGTGGTATTTCTGGGATCAGTTCTTGTATTAGGGGGTCTAGGGGTAGTATTACTTACCAATCCAATTTATTCTGCCTTTTCGTTGGGATTGGTTCTTATTTCTATATCTTTATTCTATATTTCATTGAACTCCTATTTTGTAGCTGCCGCACAGCTCCTTATTTATGTCGGAGCCATAAATGTATTGATCTTATTTGCTGTAATGTTCATGAATGGTTCAGAATATTCCAAAGATTCCTATCTTTGGACCATTGGAGATGCGGTTACTTCACTGGTTTGTACAACTATTCTTTTTTCACTAATGACTACTATCCCAGATACATCATGGTACGGGATTCTTTGGACTACAAGATCAAACCAAATTATAGAACAGGACCTCATAAATAACGTTCAACAAATTGGGATTCATTTAGCAACAGATTTTTTTCTTCCCTTTGAACTCATTTCTATAATTCTTTTAGTTTCCTTGATAGGTGCAATTACTATGGCTCGACAATAATAAATACTTAGAACGATTCTAAATTCTTAGAATTCTCAATTCTAAATAAAAAAACTCTAAAT
>JAJGRX010000443.1:0-22970 GCA_025461125.1 Carex kokanica
ATGATTTCAAATTAACTATTTAGACTTTGAAAATAAAAATATTAATTATAATACTGACTGATATGCAATATGTTGTCTATGCATAAAACCATAACCTCACTCTTTATTAATTATTTAATGCATCAAACAGACAATAAAAGTAACATAATCACACAAAAAAAATTGTCAAATACTGCTCGTAAGGACGAAACTCGCGATTAAAAATGTATAACATAAAAAGGGATGAACACGCACATCTACCTAAAGATGTAGCTCTCAACTAGTTTCCCACAAAGAAATGGAAACTGATGAATAGAATTTAGTCAATTTACACTTTTAACCAAAAATAAAAATTGTAGCTAGTGACTAAAAAATAAAAATGAAAGCATAACTTTGCTGAAATTATATTTGTAATTTCAAAAATATCAAGGGGCTCACGCTAAAAAGTTGGACAAAAGAAAGCATACAACTATTAATATGACAACAAGACATTACTAATCTTGAGTTTGTTTTCCTTTCAACGCGAGACAAGCATTTTGAGGGCAAATTTAACTCAACATAACCTTTACATCAAAAGACATTCACATTTTAGAAATTGGAATTTGATTCCTTATAATAACTTTGTAATATTTTTTTTTCCAGGGGCTCAATTAAAAGTCGCTGCAAAACATCCTATTAATGGAACATAGTGCGACATTTCGACACGTTGGATCCAAGATCAACAAAGATTACTCGCAGAGTCCCAGGCCCCAGCAATGATCTGGATCACAATACTCTGTCAACATCAACCGCTAGATCTTCATCTGATGTACAATAATCCCTAGTTTGAGCAGCGTGTTATGATAGAGAATGCAGGGAATCCTGTAGGTCTTGTAAACTTCAATAAATAAGACAAACAGATCACCGAATGGAAGAAAATCAAGGGACCGATAGATCCTGCTGTCGCTAACGCAACACTTCTGACATCTCAGTTGGACAATGACGGTAGGACCGGGCCTCGTACTATCTATCGGTAAAGATTTTAACAGAGTATTTTTGACTTTATGCAGCGCAATCAAACATCACTGCATATGATTCTCCCGTTGCATGAAGCTAAAACTGCTCTGTTAAAGTATACCCCGCACTATGATATTTTGTATACTGTTCCTTCGTCTGAACGGGAAGAAATTATTCCGACCTATTGGAGCACTGTTTTTAACACGCGCACTCTACGCCGCACAGTTGATGCCGTGGAAAGTGAAACAAATTTAAAAAAAATTGTAAATTAATCAGAGAAAAGAGAGACCCGAAGGAAAGAGATTGACATCTGAGCTACTAATATCACGCATTTTTTTTTGGAACCCAACCCTCTATTTGTCCAAAGAGAATCTGAGCCGTTCATTAAGTAGATCTCAGCCGCTCATCAAAATTCATTTCAATCTCAGCCTTTAATAAAAAATTTGATTTTATGCATCTGTTTCATGTTGTCAGCCGTGTAGAAACCTAAATATAGTTCGAAACATACTCGCTACATGAATAAACACATAGAAATTATTTCACTTACACAAATAGAGAAACGCGTTTCCTCTGTCTTCGCTTCTTCCCAACGCGAATACGCATCTCTTTTCTTTTTTCGAAGCACCGACCTAGGCTCGGCTCCTTTTTCAATATGCCGCGAGAGAGAGCAGAGAGAAGGACAACGACGGCGCCTCTAGGGTTTCCATTTCGCGGCCAAGGGGAACAATGACGGCTCTGATGTGAGAGCTCCTCAGAGAGACTGCTGGTACCCTCCCTCAACGACGTGTTGCTCGGCCAGGCCTCCGCTGTGCTACTCCGAGCCGCGCCTCTCACGTCTCTCTCTCTAGCTTCGAAATCAGTAGCACGACCATTAGCAAGGTGTGACGATCTCCTTCTTCTCTCTCTTAGGGTGGGCTGAAACACCTTGTATCCTCTTAATCCCTGACTTCCCCCTCTCTCTCTCTACTTCTCTCAACGAGGGGGAACGACGACGGCTCTGATGCGAAGTAAAAAAACTTACCTTTCATCAGGTCCAGAAGAAGTGTGCTATCTTGTTTTCTTTAAGTCAAGTTATTATGAAATTATGCCACGTTCTATCCAAAGGCAGCAGCATGTGATTCGCAATAAATGCTCATTTCATATAATTACCTTTATTTGCGTTGATTTTCTTTTTATTGCCACTTATAAATATTGTTTGAAGTACGGATTCTATTCTGGTCGAAGGATAATTCCCGTGATTTCCTTCGTGGATTTCTCTGATTCCAGTAAGGTGTATCAAATCAGTGCTTCTTTTTTGAAATTTTTTCGTTGGTTTGTTTGATTTTTACTAAATTGTTGTTTACTTTTATAAATTTGAAATTCGTTGTTCCTTTTTTTTCAGTCTCAGATGATCTGCAATGAGCAGCAGTTGTAGCACTGCCGATCGAAATTTCTTTCCTCTAACCAATTTATTGGGTACTGAGTTATAGTGCCTCTTGCCCTCTTCAATCTGATTATTTCCTTTTTCAGTCTCAGAGGATCTGCAATGAGCAGTAGCTGTAGCACTGCCATTCGCGTGAAGCCGACTGCAATTACAGTTTTCTAATGAGAGGAGCTTCCTTCCTTTCTCTTTTCCGGGGCCCCTCAGCATGCTAAAGAGGAGCTTCAGCAGGAAGCCTAGCAATAGCTCCAGCACCGGCGACAAGCTCGCTCTTGCATTGGTCTGGCTCCCGCAGTGGATTTTAAAAATGAGCTTTATCCCCTCCATGGGCATATGCGTCTGTTCTTCTTTTGCTGGAAGTTTCGATCAATTTTCTGTTGTCACAACACCGAGTGACATCGGGTCAGATGACCATGGAGAAGATCCTGATGGTATTGTTGAATTTCCCTTTCTTTTATTTTTTTTTCTATAATATTAGTTCACTTTGGTTTACAAGTAGTGGCATTGCAGTTTTATATGGTGATAATAATCTCTTTGTTTAGCTGCTTTTGGTTTACAAGTAACGCCTCCAAGTGACGCTGAGATAGTTTGGTGGGATTGTGCGGGACGAATTACAATCGAGTCATAAATTGAGAGGTGACAGTATCGAAACAATAGAGAGGCGTCTCTTAAATGGAGGAATTACCTCTACTATCACCTCTCCATTTATGACCCGATTGTGCTTTGCCTAACAGGATGGGAGCTCGGCCGAGGCATAGTCAAGGAGGGGCTGATAATTCCTATTTTTAAGGACAAATCTGAAACTGGTACAACCATTTTGTGAATGTTTCATTTTAAGAATTAGAGGTCAAGGTGAGACTATAAGGCTATGGGATCAAGACTAGAGAATAAGGATCTTAAAATACAAATTTCAGACCTTGTATACATTCAAAGAGGACAAACAAACCAGACTACAGGAGTTTCTACAACTAGACAAAACCGAAACCATGTTTAGACCGGTACTATCAGTACGGGCAACACAACAGTGGTAGAAGTTGGAGCAGAATTTCTAATTGCGCCAAGCTAATTTTTTCCACTTTTGGCTCAAAAATTAAATGTATACCTTGGAATTAGTTGCAAAAGTTTTCAGGTTTAATGGAATTATGCTTTTCATTAATAATAACCTGATGGGTGGTTTTTATTTGTAATATCACACACCAAGGGGTGTTCATTGTAAAGAATAACAGATGCATACATTTGCAAAAAGCAGATATGGATTAAGTTTAACTTTTCACATTTCAAACTCTCACTCGTTATGCTAGGGAGAAGGACTTCATGATTCAGCTAAAATAGAAGCTTTTGATTTTTATGGATGTCTTGCAAATACCAATGTCAGAAGGTATTGCTTTTCAAGTTTTCACTATATTTTATTTACATTTTGGAAGAAAATTTTATGGTTTTTATCTTTACGTCTTTATGATAGGAATCCAATATTTTGGATTGCATCCTGATTATTGAGAAAGTAGTTTTTTTTTGCACCAGCTCTTGGAAATTATTTTTCATGTGCAACAAGACAAGTGCGAACCTTTATTTACAATTGCGATGCCAAATTGTTTTCCTTGTAATTTCCTTTAGCAACAAAAATGGATAATATTTGTTATCTGCCAAAAAGTGGAAATTAATTGTCAATATTTGTATATTTCTATGTAGAACTGGTGTCAATGCATGGTCTCTGATGTATCCAAATATCCCTAAGAAGTTAAAAGGATTGTATAACGATGGCCACATGTTGGTTAGTTTTTATTTTCATATTAACATAATTTCTTTACTATATTTGCAAATAATGCCTCAGCATTTCTCATGTTTGCAAACTAAGATCAATCAATGTCTAATTGTGTGTGAATACCAACTTAAATCAGCAAAATATCACTAATTTGCTCTGAATTTCTTGTATGGATTTTGTTCGAATTCTCAGCCAAATGGGTTTTCATATAGACCTTATAAATATTGTGTTGTTTGCAAATGTATTAAAATACTGGGTGTATTTTGCAAATGATCCTGCTTTCTGATGTCGTTATTGGTTTTTCTTCTTTATTCATTATTACAACTTTTCTGTTTATTATAGGTCATTTTTACAAATGAATCAAACATAGATAGATGGAAAAATAAGAGACAAGTAGCTGTTCACTCCAAAATTTGGGATTTAAATGGTTATTTTGCCAATAAGAGCTAGATTAATGTTGCTATGTACTATTTTCCTTGTTCTTCTTAGTTATGTGTATTCATTTATAGAGGCACTGAGTTTGTTGCATGCCATGCGTGCATTGCTTACGCGAGGGGTCTCACAATGTATTTTCCTTACAGATTCAGAGTCCTTGGCACGATCTTTGACGAGTTTCGATGCTCCTGTACGTCTACACTGGCAAACTTATACAGAGATTATGCAAATCTGGAACCTATTCACTACTCACAAAGATTTCACTTGCCAGTTTGTGCGAAGAGGTTTTAATCAAGAAGCTCATTGTATTGCCAATCTAGCAAGGATCGAACAACTCCAATTAATAGGTTTCACCTATCCACTCTTTGCACAATTCAACTGAAGTTTCACTGTCCATGTACATCTCAGCTTTTTGTGCTTTTTGTTTTTCCCTAGCTTTTACATTGTTCTTTTTTACGAGTGGGGTTTTTGTTTGTATCATAAGGGTTGGAAGCATGTACATAGATATAATCTGAGGCTGTTGATGTATAACTCTGTTACAACTTTTTATCTGTTTTAATATATTGCCTATGGGCTTTCCCCAAAAGAAAAAATTTGGGTTGAGTGAGACTAGAGTACTATGCATTGCGCATATTGGTCCGTACTATGGATCAATATCTCTATTTTCAAAGTCCAAACACTCAATCCGGACAGTTCAACATGATCTCCATATGACAATATAGTTGTAGATCAAATTTTATAATTTTAAATTTTTTACTCTTTTTCTAGATAGGTTGAAAATCACTTCATCTAAATTCTAGACCACTCAAAAGTAGTGATTTTATACCTATCTAGGAAAAAAAATTCTAAAAAAATGAAAAATTTAGTTTACAAGTACAACATTTTCATGTGGAAATCATGTTGAACGGTCGGATCGACTATTTTAACTTTGAAACCGAAAATATTGATTTGTAGTATGGACCAATCCGTGTTATGCATAGTACCACAAGCCTCACTCATTGGTCCAATTATTTAGCCAATTAAGTGTTACAGTGTATTTTTTTTTCTCTTTTTCAGCAGGGAGGAGTGGTGTGTATGACAGAGTAATTGGAAGTGTACACCAGCACTGGAAACACAAAGAGGTTGTGAAAGTGATTACAAAACAAACTGGGATAGAACATATCACATACACTGTGAAGCTTCTAGAACTAATGACAGGTAGGGCCCTTGTGTCAGAAAAGAAGGTCAAGAGGCCTTAAGAAGATTGACTGAAGCGCAAAGACGATGGGTTGAGAAGATCGATTGAGGCCTGATAATTTGTTGAATAAAAGGGAGGCCTTGAGAAGATCGATTGAGGCGCAAAGACGAGGGGTTAGTGATTTCTTTGTTATGATGTTTTTTGCATTAAACCCCCTTATATATAGTTATATTTTATGAAGAGTGAGGCTATGGTACTATGCATAGCGTAAATTGGTTCATACTATGGATTAATATCTCTATTTACAAAGTCCAACAGTCGATTTGAACTGTTCAACATGCTCACCATATGAAAATGTACTTTGAAATCAAAATTTACATTTTTTTTAGAATTTTTTACTATTTTTTTTAGATAGATAGACAGTTACTTGATCTAAAGATTCGAGACAATTCAAAAGTAATGATTTTCTACCTATATAAAAAGTTGCAAAAAAAAATATTAAATTTTAGAAAAATTTTGCAAGTACATTATCATATGGAGATCATGTTTAACCGTTTAGATCGACTATTTTGATTTTGGACAACAAGATATTGATCCAAAGTACGGACCAATGTGCGCTATGCATAGTACCATAGCCTCCCTCTTTTATGAATATATTTTGATTGATTTATTTATTTTCAATGTTGCTTGTTGTGGTCCCTGAAATATTTTGCTCGTAAGAGAGAAAAATCAGTTGATTTATTGAAACAGAGACTGGTAAATACTTATCTCAATAGTAGATTTTGAACTTTTTTAGTCGTACCTTGCAAAAGATGAATTTTTTTATAGTATATGAAAACGAAGTATGTTATTTTGTAGGAATATTTGAAAGAACTGAAAACTTATATTCAATAAAATTGACGAACAAATGAAGCAATCGAGATGCTCAGTGCATGATCTTATTTCTTGAATGTGCACATGAAGATAATCCTTTTTTTTTTAATTTGGACTGCGAATATAATTGTAATTTCATTTCTTAACTTGGCAGTTTTGTAATCTGTATATACTGGTTTGTCAAATTTCCGGAAGCCAAACCTTAATCCATAATTTTGCTAGGACATCAGTGAGTTGGATGGGATTGAATTGAAATTACTTTATTTCTACCCGGTCCGGTTATAATATCTCAGTTCAAAATGAGGGTACTGTACTGCTATTTATGTTGTACCCTATGTCTTGACTTTGCTCTATTACTACTTTCCCTGATTAGTGGGCCCCGCTGTCAGTGTAGCTGGTGATTTTGTAAAGTGATGAGTTATGTGTTTTAGCAAATAGTATAGGTTAATGGTTCGGCAGTGGGCTTTTTCTATTTTTCTCTGGTCTGTCATTAACTAAATTACTAAGTTTTGTTTCTCTGCATCTGGGCCTTCTTGTATTAATGAATTGTCAATTAGAATTAGGACAAGTTTTCTGGATTTTATATCATTTGTGTTTTGATTTATGTTGATAAAATGTCAATTACAGTGGGTTTTCACTATAATGGTTTTCATTATACTTTATATCATTTATCAAGTATTTATACTGCATGGCCCCAATCCCCTGAAATATTTCAATAAATCAACACCTAACATCTTCTTATTTAGTAATTTTTCTCTGTAAAGATCGAAAACTAATTAAGTGTTTGATAATTTGCTGATGATGGAAAGCGTTGGTTCATTTCTATTTATTCACTGCAAATTCTTCATCAACAGACACCACTTAGCAGTTCTTTGACCAGAGCATCGCATCGAGCAATATTCTATCTACAAGTTTGTCAGGCGGCAGTGTCTTCTTTCTGAAGACTGTTTCGTTTTGATGCTTCCATATGGACCAGCATGTACACGCAAACAATACTGGCACAAACTTCCTCCATGCTGCATTAGAGACTTCTTCCACTGATTTGTGCAAAGTTGCCTCCATTGTTTGCTCCGGCTTGACTATTCAACGACCCATCTTAGCCTCAACCCCTTGCCAAACTCTCTGTGCATACGACATGTAAGCATTAGATGCATTGCTAATTCTTTTTACCAAAACATCTTGGTTTTTACCATTTTATCATGATATTATTTAATTTGTTAAATATTAAATGAAATAGTTCATTCATTGGAATATAATTCTCCACAGCGTTTTATATGTTTTATATGTAGTTGCATCGGAATCTGATTGATGTTATGCACTATAATAATAAATCAATTAATTTATTTGGCAAAATAAAATATCATTTGCATTATTTTGATATCATCATGATATAGTTCAGATTAATTAATTTAGTTATTTCCATCATCTTCCATAACCTCAGATGCAATTATAAATAAATAGATTTCAAGATTTAACTTATCTAACTCATAAAATTAAAGACATTCTTAAGCCCTTCTTCATGCAATTTAGAAATTCAAAAACTATTTGTGGTGACATTGTAAGTTTATAATTTAAAAATTAGTGAATAAATATTTGATAACTAAAAATTTTGTTTCCCCGTTGCGAAGCACGGGCACTTGACTAGTTTGACAAAAATAAGGTAAAAAATTGTTATATGAATTCACTTCAAGTTTTAAAAAAATAATAAACGATGATACTTAACCGTTAACCGTGGATGGTATTTGATGAGTTAATCTGTTTAAACACTTTTTAAATGACATTACAAATGTACTTGGAGATCATATTTAATATTTTTAGATTTTTTTACTATTTAAATAAAAAAAATCACTTTTTGATATTTCAAAATCTTCGGATTAGTGATTTTCTACTTATCTACTTTTTTGTAAATATATAAATTTGATCTCCAAGTACATTTTTATATGGATATCATCTTGATAAGGACAATAATAATAAATGATGATATTGTTTTCACTGTATAAAAAAGAGTTTGGCTATTATGATATCAATGTTATTTCAATGGTAGTGGTACTGACTTCATAATTTATCAAATATGTTGAAACAATGAATCCAAACTGTTCAAACCAATTTATTTTACGAGTGATGTATTTACGTGTAAATTTTATAAATTTTCGAATTCATTTTGTATGAAGTGAAGCAGTAAAAAAAAGTTTTAAAATTAATTTAATTCATTCGAAAGCGAAAAAAAGAAAAGATCCAGGCATCCAGCGAACCCTAGCTGCCCCTCTCCCCCACACCCCATCATTATGCCCTTCCCATCCCTTCTAGATCTCATCTCCGACACAATAATATCCTTCCCTCTCTCGTCTCTACTTTCTCGAGCAGAGATGAGAATGAGGGAGAGGGGAGGGAGCTGAGCTGCACGGAGTTGAGAGCACGGTATCGTTGGAGTTTGAAGTATAGAGTCTTTATACCCATCTCGATCGAAACACGACAGTGAGCAGATCCGACAGTCGGAACGCAGTGGTTGTTAGACGAAAGCGGATACGGTTGTGGAGAGAGATGGAGAATGAGGTAATAATGTGTTAATGAGTGTAGATAAGTAGGATTAGTTAAATAGAGCAGTTAGATGATTTTATGATAATAAATGAGTTTAAATCAATGAGGATCATTTGACTCGTTGTAAATACGTTTTTTTTATCAATGAAATCATTAGTAGACATTTAAAGCCGCTAACTATAAAAAGTTAATTTTAAAACATTTATTTTTCAACCTTTTTTAACCAAATTGACTTCGTATTAAGTAGATTCGAAAATTCATAAATTTTGCAGATAAATATATCACTCACAACTCACAAGTCATAAGATAGATCAATTTGAATGGTTTCAATTCGTTATTTGAGGCATATTTGATAATTTTTAAAATAAATATCACTACGATTAAATTAACATTAATTTTAATTAATATCATAATAACCATACTCTATAACAATCTAAATCTCGTAAAATTTTATAACTGCAGTTTTCTTGTATAAACGAGCTTGACCCTTTGTCTTTGTCTTCAAGCACGGTAATATGCTTTTAGATTGACTCCCTTCTGAGGAATCTAAAACCATATGAAGGTTTCTTGCCTTGTACTTTTTTGTGCATTGGATTTTCTATTATTCAATCTTGCCTCAATGCCTTGTACTTGTTTCCCGGGATGTTAGGCAATTTAAACTCTTTTACTCCTTTTGAGCCTTGACATTGGCTGACCTAATCTTCAATTCTTCATCCCAATATATGGCCTCGGATCAGTGACCAAGTCATACGAGAAAAGGGAAAATACTAGTCTATTTCCTACTTAAATTTGTTTTTCAAATGTGCCTTTCCTATTTTTTTTTTTACTCCGCTTCTATCTGAAATAGGCCAAAAATCGTCGAATATAATTCTCTCTATTTTTAGATCTTATTATTTTCCATCACATGCTTCACTGTCTATAAACGAAATGGATCAGACACCGAAATTTTTATTTATACTATAATAAAAATAATAATAAACCAAAACACTCTGATTGTGAGAGAATTCCACATCTACCCGGGCTGCCAAACCAATCTGCGGCCCCATTCTTGGATGCCACAGAGGTACAGATTGATTTGACGGCCCTCCCAAAAGCTAAAAAATGCAATGTAATATTAAATATATTTAGGTTTTTGAGGGGCCTCTAAACCAATCTACGACCATAAAAAATGAAGCCGCAGATTGATTTGGAGACCCTGGTGGATATGAAATTCTCCATAATTTGAGGTGTTTTTTTTTTTAAATGGTATAAATAAAAATTTCGGTGTTAGACACGCATCACGGGAGATTTGTCTGATAGAGGAACGGAGGTGAGAGTATTATGCCTGTAATTAAATGGAGTAAAATCACACGCATCAAGGAACCGTGACACGAGGTGTCAAATTGTCAATAGATCATGTTATCATTATTTTAATTTAATATAATATTACTTTATAATCAAAGCTAATCCGACACGAATTAAGAAGATCATGACTTATATCCGATCTTTGTCTGATCAGATCATGCATAAATCCGATCGGATCATCGGACCCATTAAATTTCAGATGTAGTTTAAATTTATTTAGTGCCATTCATTAATGACAAAATTAGTAGTTGGGGTGGTGGTTTTGGGCCCTGATTTCCATCTAGAATGACTATGAGTTTGATTTCCACACCTCTTGCATTTTTGTTTTCCTTCAAAATTTCTTTACCCAATTAGGGCCAGTTTGACTATTTTACTGTTCACGTGGGAAAAAAAAAATTCACTCTGAGTGAATTTTTTTTTTCCCACGTGACAGTAAAAAATCAGTTCAAATTTGTCCATTTATGTACCCATTCCTGGTGGTCCGAACAAGCCCTTAAAGCTTTATTGAGGGCCCCCTCGTAAGTCATCTTGGGAGATGTTATTCAGGAGCGGAATTATAAAATTTAGATGGGAGACTGAAATAAAATCTCCACACCGACAATAAAGTGGAACTCTAACAAAATTTTATGAAATAAAGTGGAACTCTAACTAAACATTGAATTGATCATTACATAAAATGCAATTTAGATGGGAGATGTTGTTTTTTATGTATCCTATTTTTGTTTTGGGTTTTTAAAAAATAGATATAATGAGGGCTCGTTTTTAATAACATTGAATTGATCATTACATAAAATGCAACTCTCATCTTTAAAAAGAGCATCGAGAGATGGGTATTATTGATACTTCTAACATGAGTAAAGCTCTTATTAAAACATAGTGATGAAAGCATCAAGATCCTAATTACAAGGGCTTATAGAAATCTCTTATTATTGCTTAGAATGGCTTCAACATATGCCCTTTTTTTTAGCTTCACCATTCTAGAAAGGAATCTAGAAAGGAACTGATTTAGTTAAAATAGAAATCTGAGTAGAACAGGTCATAACAAGAGGATTAGGTCCATTAGGCATTAGGTCAAAAAAGTAGATAGAGCGGGTCCATATAAATGTGGAGAAGCACTTTTGTAATTATGTTGGCGACAAACAAGTCTTCGGGAAACAGAAATAGGATCCCACTAGTGAGAATTTCTAGTTCTGATTTATTAATGGTTCCGCACCTAAACATGACAATGTAGCTTTTCTTACTAACTATTGATTGAATGCTATGGCCATATATGGATTTGGTCATATGGTATAACAAATCTCCAATAAACCTAATAAGGTCTAGAGATAAGTGAACAAACAACACATTCTTATGAACAATTCATTATATTGTTGAGAACGGAATTGGTCCTAAAGGCAAACAAAACTCCAATAAACCTAATTAGATTTCAAATTTAATGTAGATGTGCCAATATTAGTCGTTTATTTGACTCAATAAACTCCGACATGTTCTGTATTATCAATTCATATTCATTATCGTAGGGTAAATACTAAATATAAAATTATAGATAATAAATTTTTAATCAGTATTTGGTGTGACGATTTGCACAATATTTCATATAATTTGTATTTTGTAAAATTAATGAAACCAATAAATATATACTTTCTTGTTATATTTTTATATTTGTATGTGCATGAATGCTGCAAACGAATCGAACTTAGTCCAATTTGAATTCGAGTTTGAATCAATTTCAAACTGGTTTGAAATTGAAGCAGAGTTTCGAACTGAAAAGAAGAGATCGAATTCGATTCGGTGCGATTCGAACTAGTTCTATTTGGTTCGTTAATAGTTCGAATCGAGACGAATCGGAGGAGAATCACCATCCCTTTGATCTTGCTTTTATAACTTGAGAGCGAGGGAGAAGAGTTAGCGAGAGTGAGAGCGGGGGAGAAGAGCGAGGGCGAGGGAGGGGTAGCGAACTAGCGATAGTCGGTAATGAACGGTTAGTGAACCAATTTCGAACCGAGCCAGTTCGAGTTTTAGTTCGAACCAATTTCGAACCAAGTTAATTGCGAATTTTTTTTTTTCAAATTGAACACAATCGAATCATAAGCTACAAAGTTTTTTACCAATTCTAACCTAATATGCTTAAAATGGTATATTTAGCTCACGATTATATAAAACTAGCAGCGCGCCTCGCGTTGCTTCAGCAACGGTCAAGGCTAAATGAATATTATGTAAGAACTTGAATGAATATATAAGATGAGTAATATAGTACAAAAGTCATAGTTTAATTACATTAGGATAAAAGTTGCACATTCAAGGAATTTTGCTATTGTGCTTCATGAAGTAAAACCAATATTTTACTTCACGCTCATACACCCATTTTCAAAATCCAAATCGTCGATCCGACCGTTCAAGTTGTTCTCCATATTGAAATGTGCTTGGAGACCAAATTTTACATTTTTTGGAATTTTTTTACTATTTATTAAGCCACTTTGAAAATCGCTGATCCATTGGTCCAGAATTTTTTACTGTTTTTTACTATTCACAATGGATCAGCGATTTTCAAAGTGGCTTAATAAATAGTAAAAAAATTCCAAAAAATGTAAAATTTGGTCTCCAAGCACATTTCAATATGGAGAACAACTTGAACGGTCGGATCGACGATTTGGATTTTGAAAATGGGTGTATGAGCGTGAAGTAAAATATTGGTTTTACTTCATGAAGCACAATAGCCCTACTCCACATTCAAGTTCAACAAAAGTTAGACGTTTTATGAGGTAGCAGTAATATAGAGAATCATATAGGAAAGTCGAATTAGACACATTTTTTTAACAAAAGGATTGTACGTTTTTTTCTTCTAGAAAATAGTAGCTACAATAATATTTACAGTATACGTACAAAAGGTGTGGCTACTATGTTAGGCTGGCTATTATGTTAGGCTAACTTCTGATTTAGACCTGTTCCACTGTTTACTATTTTAGGTTATAACATACCATATTCACAACATTCAAAAGATGATATTTACAACATTCAAAAGATGGGAGATTGTCTTCGTAGGTCTGATGCTTTCATTCTACCTTGTCTTTTCCTTTGCTGCTTTGACTGCTGCAGAAAATTATGTTCATTATGTTCATTATGTTAGATAGATGCCACAGTTTACCAAAATGGTATAGTTTTGGTGTGATAGAATGGTTATGAATAAAACATTGACAGGGATGTATACGTAGAAATGTATTTAAAGATGCATATATAAATTGTTTAAAGATGACGAAAATGTAGTGACTTGGAAGATAGCTTTCTTACTATAGATCATATACTTTATAAAGAGTAGCACATTAATGCCATGGTACTGTATATTGAGTAACATATTAAGATTGTGAGGATGGTGGAACTATTGTAGTTTGTAATATTACTGGAAGTTATTATAGGGTTTGCATTCCATTTACTTTGTATGAGGTGAAAAAAATGTCATTTATTTATCGGTGTATTAATTAGAGGGGAAGTGTGCAAGTATTTTTTGCATAAGTAAATTTTGCATGATATAATTTGTTCGTGGAATGTTTTTAATTACCTGTATAAGGTATCGATTATGATTACGAAGAAAAAATATAACATAATGGAATCGTGGATTATGAGAAACAGGTTATTTAGAGTACTTGCAACCTATTTACTGGTACAGATCTGGAGCGAAATAGTTGTTGTATTCAGATAATGAGTTTGAGTTTGAGTTGTCTAACCTGTATTCATGTAATAAGTTTCATTGATGATTTATTTATTTTTGTGACAATTTACCTCTTAGTTGATGTACCTATGTAATGAGTTTTAGTCTTTTGTAAGTAACATATTGGGAAAATGTGGATCTAATAGTATACAGTTACAAATTTGATATGCTAAAGTGCAAAGTAATTCAATTTTGAATCCGAGTCTTGCCTAATCCGAATCGAAGGTAATAGGTGGAAATCTGTTACCTTGTTCGTGCTTTTTTGGAAGGTTGTTCCAAGAAGAGCCGTCTTGCTTTCCTCTTTTCACCTGTTGTTGCGGTGTTTGGTTCTTCGTTGGAGCTGTGCATAAAAATGCAAGGACAAGTTTAGGATAATCATGCCATAATATTCTGGGTTAACATCTTTCTAGTTGACTCTAGAATACCTTATTATCAAATTAACATTTTTATCAAGTAAAATGAAAGCAACATATGCTCTCTAAAAAAACCCGACCTAAATCATCTGATCAAAATCAAATCAAATGGTAACGATTATGATTGCATGACCAGAATGAAAAGCTGCAAATACAATCGAGGCAAAATTAAATCACCGAAAAAGTATAGAATTAACCAATCTAGTAACATTTTAATGAGGGCACCTTCCACTTCTTTCCGTTTTGGAACTCCACTATCTATATGTTGAACATAGTAGATTCAAGCATCCTCCAGAACAGGTCATTGGTGATGATGTTGATAATTGACCGAAATTATTTAATTGGCTGTTGTTATGTTGTAATTAATATGATTGGTGTATAGCTTGCATTGCAAGTTGTTCGGTTGGTAAATGTAGCTTATCTATAAAACTGTGAGAATTTAAAGAACGCATCCTAACGCTTCGTTCCAGCCCAGCTGGAGAGCTGCGCTGCACTCGCTTTCCTTTCCTATTGTCTACTTTCTTTGACTCACCTCCGTTTTTTTCACTCATTTCCAATGCCAGCACCGACGAAAATTTGTTATTTAGAAAGAAAAAATTTGAAGTGCTGATGCTTAACTGAAAAAGTATGCTACATATAACAGCTAATCTATATTAATAACCTAGGTCACTAAAAATGTATGCTACGTGTAAGAACTAACCTGTATTAATAACCTAGGTTTATAATTTCAATCGGTAGGAAAGAAAAAGTGTATATATTTTTAGTTACTAACTCATACGACTGGACTTGTTGAACTATTCATACTGTATATTACCAGTGTAAGAAAGTTCATTTTATATATAAATATTTTTACGCAATGAAAAAATTATCTAAATATAAACTTATCGAACTATCAACAACAGATATCACCATTCTAAGAAAGTTCATTTTATATGTAAATATTCTTATAAAATGAAATATTATCTACATTAGTTGCAGCAGACTATATTTATTAAACAATTCAAGAACAAAGATACATATTTGTAAAAAAAATAACAGAAATAAACCACAACGCCTATAGAAAGCAGTGCAGAATGGTGTGAATGTCGCCTGAAATCTTCTGGAGAATATTGGTTCGCGACCGCGATGAATGGTCCAACTGAGCATTTTATTGCAAGTTTAAGAATAAATATTTAAAAATTACTCAAACAGGAGAATTTGCGTGGAATAGTTGACATATAATGAAACTATACGAAAACACAATAAAAAAATTTGGTGAAATGGTTGTCATCCGGACACTATTCCGAATACGAGGAAAGGCCATTATTTGATGGACCCTCAGATAATGCCCAAACTCATAACACTTAGAAAATACAATGCTCAATGTTGCAAAATAGAAAAGGGCAACTTTTTTGCAGAAAGTGCTGACCAGCAAAGAAAAATAGATATAAATGCTTAAAAAATTGGAAATGCATGTAGGATCATTCCTCTTATTGTCTTAGACCTATTTCGACAAATTGAAACAGTAAATAATGTCAATTTTGTTACAAAGTCAAAGGCATTAACTTTGAGCTTGTAGGGCTTTCTTTATTTCTCTTACCAGTAAAATTTGTAATTATAAATTTTTTGAAACTGAGCTTGCCATTTTTTCTTTGAATGAAGGACAGCTTAGATGCACATTATCTCTATTTTCCATATTTTTCTTGCCACTGAGTAAGGAGACAAAGTATTTCACTGTTTAGATGAAATTTTGAATAAATGGAAACTACACACAAAGTAACATTTTTTAAATTTTAATATATCTCTATTGACTGTTGATCTACTACAGAGGTTTCATAAATATAAATAGGAGAAGTTGTTGTTTATTTATGTAACAGTATAACAACTTATAAAAAAATGTAGAATCAGTAAACTTTCATTTGCCCAAAAAAACCAAAACCAAAAATAAAAAATGGTTTTAAAAAATTTGAACCTTCATGAAACAAAAACTTAGACCTATACAGATGTGCATATGCACCTTTATTAAATACTTGTAAATTTTTGCCTTTCATTAGATAATTATGAAAAAAAAACATATAGGAAAACAACAAAAGAGACTTGACCCCGTATATTATTAAATCTATTTCCTACCTGAAATAAAGAATAACTAACAGTTCAATACAGTAAGTAAAAGAATAGCAGTTTCATAGCTATAGGTTTCTAAAGAAAAGATACTTTAATGGTGATATTTAAGTTTGTATATTGCTTACCCGGCCACAACAGAAAAGAAACAGCTAGGAGGCGAAGGCTGTGCTCAACCCAGATCTTCTCCTAAAAAGAGAAATCTATGTTACTGGAAGATTAGTGGAAGCAATTTTAATTTTTGAACCTTAGACACGTGTGTATTCTATGCTCTTCCGTTCTGACCAATAAACTCAGTGGGCCCGTGAACTATTTATTATCAGCCGTTCATTTGTTGTCCTTTCGTTTTCTCAATTTCTCTAGACTCCAGGGCCCACACTGTTTAAGTTATATTTTGGAATTCGTACCCTCTGAGATATCTCAAAATTTGAGTGGATCTGTGCAAAATCTGAACCATTCAAATCCTCTATGCACGATCTCAAAGCATATAAATACTGGCTTCAAATAGGCACAAACCAAATTTGGCTTGACTTTAAATCACTCAAATTATGAGATATCTAAGAGGAACGTTATATCTTTGTTTGGTTTTTTGTATTTTGCCAAACAACACCACAATCCGCCTTATATGCAATAAAAGATCAAAAGTAGGTTTGATTAGCTTACAAAACTAAAACATGAGTAGTGTAATATAATTCACACATAATGTATAGTCTTTTGCTTTGTAGATTTAATGTAAATCAGATTTAATAGGGGGCGTGATACTTGTACAACTTATATCTTATTCCCCTATCTAAATCAGAAATTCTTTCATATTTCCCCTTTTTTTAATTAAACAAAAAACCTTATCTAATTAATCATCAGTTCCATATTAAAAATTAAAAGGACTGCTTTATCATTCTTATTAATTCCAGCTTCTGAACAACATCTCCTTATATCTAAAATGGCTATGAAAACTTTGTTCTTACCTAATTGTAAACATAGCATTCTTCATAATGCCTCATTGTTGATTACGAAGAATTAGAAATTTATGAAGTTCCTATTTTGTTTCTAATGCAATATAATGGGTTTAATATCACATATATAGGGGCTTGACTACCGCTTTGTCAAATTGGGGTAAAGGGTTGATAATAGAATAAAACAAAATAAATGACCAATAATAGTGACAATGCCAGGGTAGAAAAATTGTACTAAGATGTATTAAAGTATGTATTACGATCTGTGATGAGGTAACAAAAGTGATTCAGAGGACATTAGGTACCTGAAAATTCTGATGACTAAGCTTCTCAAGGGTTCCTTTTGTGATAGCTATCTTTTTTCACCATAGCTGTAAGAAATGCAATTTAGCACATACACTAAAAAGCTTTATCAGAAGAAATTAACCCAAATGAAAAACTTTTACAATTCTTTTTAATATAAGTACAGCTGAAAATGAAAGATTGCTCCTATATAATATTGGAATATAGGTTTTATATTAATCAATCAACGAAGAACTCTGAATTGCATTTTGTAAACCAAAATACAAACATTTACTCCTTATATCAATTCTTTTGATTCCATTCTACAAACTTACAACCCTTATGACTCTCATCAACTGATTTAAACGGAAAAAAAATGCAATAATAGTTTTTAATCAACGAAAAACTTTATAAATTGCAATTTCTAAACAAAAATATTGCAATTAAAACTATTCAAGCTAGAGTAGACTCATATGTTCATGACATAAATATGAGTAATTTTATCGTAGTATACTAATACTACCAGCTTGTCCATGCTAAAAGGACCTCAAATTAGTACCCCAAAAGTTGGTTGATCTTAATTTTAAATCTATTGAAGCTGGAGTAAACTCATATGTTCAAATTAGTACCTTAAATACGTAATTATTTTTCTTTTTCAACAATCCACGACTATTAAATCAAGAATGACCCGTACCCCATATAAATTAACAAATAGAGCTCAAAATTTGACAAATATAGTTCGATTAACAGCCAAAAACAACCGAAATAAACAATTTGAGATGGATGATGAGCTAGCCATTTAATAACCTCATATTTACTCAGTCATTTAGTATTTTTTGTACTCAGCTGCCAATTCAGTGCATTAACATATTCGTACCAAAATAGGAGAGGCGAGTAGAGACCAGAGAGAAGTCGATTTCAGCTGAAACAAACACTGCTCCAACAGGGAAAAAAAAGAAAGGCAGTCAATTTGTAAAGGGTTAGTAGAAGCAATAATTGAATTAAACTCAAGCCAAGCATATTTAATTAGTGTTTCCTATTTTGGACGGAAAGCAATTTGGTTGTTTCAAATAATTCAAGGGCGAAGCTTGAATTTCCTTTGGTTTGGCTCTTTCTGTAACAACCTACCGAGCAAGATAAGGAGGAACTTCACGTACAAGCTTGACACGCATGCACTTCATGTCCTCCGATCCATGAGCTCAACAACTCAAGTTGATGCTCTGGAAAGGGCAGATGAAGAGGGGAAGGCGGAGGGAAGAGGGTAGGTTGAGAAAGAGGGTAGGGCCTGAGAAAAGCACGGCAGGGAGAGGAAAGGCGGAGAAAGAAGAAAAAGACAAAAGCAGACTGGAGGAGGAGAAAGAAGATAGAAGCGGACTGGAAGCGGAGAAGTGAGTGCAGAGAGAGAGGAAAGGCGGAGAAAAACGAAAAAAGAATGGCGAAGAAGAATTGTCGATTCTATTTCTCATCCTAGAGGAGATAAGCGGTTCCGAAACAGGTGTCAAGGGGAGAGATTTAGATTGATGCAGACCGTCCGATAAAAATTGAACGGTTGGAAAAGTGACAGCACTAAGTGAACAGTGCAAAACCCTTCCAGCATTATATATATAAAATAGATACTTCCACCCGAATCATTCCGCATCCATCATTCCAACTCTCCATTTGCAATGTCTATGTATTCACAGTTTCACATTGCTATAAATTTTCATTTAACAATTAAAGATAACAAAATTATTTATATGGATCCATTTATTTTTATTTTTTGTATAAAAGGAACTTTATCTTCATTTATTGTAGCCGTTTCCTGCCAACGAAATATTTGAAGATCTCTACATATAGAGACAGTGGTACTGCTATCTGAAGTCAACTTATAACCTAACAATTAAATACAGGCACAATGTCAACATTGCAACATTAACAGTTACCTGGTGGCAGAGCATTAATCACGTTCATTCAGAAATTTGGTATTGTGCATTCTTGTCAGTTCTGTATTTCCTCCAATCGGATCGGATCGGATCGGTGTGTGTGTCTATACACACTCACATTGATCAATTAACTTTCGAGAAGTAAAATAAATCAACTTTAGTCTAGTGATAAAAGTAATGTTCTTTGTGTAGGAAGTTGTAGGTTCGAAATTCAGAAGGAATAATTTTTTATAAATATTAAATTAAATAGTTAGGTGATGACTTTCTATTTATTTACTCAAAAAAACTTTCTAGAAGTAAAAATGATGATTTTATGAATACTTTTCAAAACCTCAAGATATGTATTTCTCCTTCAAAAATTCATAATCATATTATCATTATAATATTTGAATTCTTAAAAATTTACTCTATTATTTTATTTTATATTAAAAAATATTTTAAATTTTATAAAGTTTTGATGTTACCCTTTATTTAAAAAAGTTCAAAAATATGTAGCATTTGTAAGATAAATGTTTAGTCTTCTAATTGACCTATTTGTGAGAGAAAAATAGTTCATTTTTTACTCAAGCATATGTCTAAATGTCATAGTGTATGTGCTACAAGTAGATAAATAAATTATTTATTTTCACAAGTCTATCAATTAGAAGATTGAATATTTCTTATACTACATATTTTTTTTAATAAATGATAAATTGATAACTTTATAAATTTAACATGAGTTTTAATAGATATGGTAATAAAATTTAATAAATTTATGGATTTTTAAAAATTGAGAAAGATTAATATGAATTTTAGAAGAAGAAAAGTATGTATCGAAAATTTTGAAGGACATATATATATATATAGAGAGAGAGAGAGAGAGAGAGAATCTTGCTAATATGCTACATGTAGCATAGAGGGCCTCTGTGCAACAGCTCAATATTTGAGTTTTCAAAATCCTAATGGTCGATCCGAACCGTTCAACATGATCTCCATATGAATATGTACTTGCAAATTATTTTCAGATCAAGTGATTTTCTACCTATCTAAAAAAATAGTAAAAAAATTCTAAAAAATGTAAAATTTGGTTTGCAAGTACATATTTATATGGAGATCATGTTGAACGGTTCGGAATCGACCGTTAGGATTATTGAAACTCAAATATTGAGCCGTTGCACGGAGGCTCTCTATGCTACATGTAGCACTGTAGCCAAACTCCATATGTGTGTGTGTGAAATTCTCACTAAAAGAATGATCAAAAGTTGATTTATTATTTGTTTATTCAACAAAAAGAATGCGTCCAACTTCAAGTTTTAGTCCTTCGTTTTTGACTATTTCTTCTTTGTTCTTTTTGTTAAAATAACAAGTTGAGTGAGGCTATGTACTATGCATAGCACGGATGGGTCCGTGCTAACGGCTTCAAATTTGAGTTTTCAAAATCCTAACACGGTCCATCCAAAACCGTTCAACATGTATAATAAAATGAATATGTACTTGCAAACCAAATTTTACATTTTTTCGAATTTTTTTACTATTTTTTTAGAAAGGTAGAAAATCACTGTTTTTGGATGGTCCAAATTTTCAGATTCAAGTGATTTTCTACCTATCTAAAAAAATAGTAAAAAAATTCAAAAAAATGTAAAATTTGATTTGCAAGTACATATTCATTTTATAATCATGTTGAACGGTTTGGATGGACCGTTAGGATTTGAAAACTCAAATTTGGAGCCGTAGCACGGACCCAACCGTACTATGCATAGTACCATAGCCTCACTCTTTAAAAAATTCCCCATTGCTGGTTAATTTTATTGAATCTTGAAGCCGACTAAATGTGCAGTCCCTTTCAAACCAACCCTTTTTAGTCAATCTCATTCTTAAGAGATGTGATGTAAGGAATGATTGGTGAATCCATATTTGATTCGAACATTTTAGACCTGTTGATGGTCAAAGACCTAGACTTGATCTTCGTTTATTTCGCTACTACCCTAAACCATAAAATTTATATCTCCATGAATCATGAATGTGGATCTGATAAGGTACTCGATTATATTTCCTTAACACTTGTCAAAAAGCATTGAAGATGACAAAAGCCGCATGATGATTATTTTTTTCATCCGATTTCTCTCATTTTTCTTTGAGCTTAATAGGCTTTAATGCCGTATTAAGCCTGTTTAACTGTTATCCTCTTCCCAGTTATTCTAGGCCCAACTCAGATTTTGCACAAGTATTTGTATCAATGCTCAACAGTTGCAAACAATCTCTATTGTTCCATTCACTTCCTGATGTTCCAGTATTAGAAAGCATAGCCATTTTTTTCTTGTTTGCTCTCTCTCTTCTCTCTCTCTCTCTCTCTCTCTCTTTCGCTCAAAAATCGCCAAAAAAAATCCCTCTTTCTTTCGCTCACCCATCCTTATCGATTTATGCTACCCCTCTTAATTTTACTCTCTTCTAAGTTGTTTATGTATTCATTTTTCATTTTTTTTTAACCACCTGACCTTAACTAAATGAATTCGAAACTTTAAATTTTTACATATATGCATAATTCATGAAGTAAATGAATTTCAATAGTTTGAATCATCATTTAAAGTCAATCCAATATACTTCTGGAGTTATTCTGGAGTTATGTTCATCAACCGTCACGTATAATAATGATAATGCCGCCTAATTTTTCTGATTTTTTTTCTTTCGGAGCTTAACAGGCTCTAATTTCATTTTTAAGCCCGTGTAACCGCCCTCTCCTTCCCAGGTCTTTTCTAGGCCCAATTTAAAGTTTTGAGCCCAAGTACTTGGATCGACGCATCCAATAAATATCCCAATTTCTCCTCTCAAACGCTAGTACTCAGTATAGCTAGGCATGGCTCTGCTCCTCACCTCGCCTACAAAAATTGTAACTGTGAGATTTTACTCTTTTACATTTCCTTTCCATCAATTCCTTTTACTAATTTTTTGCTTGTTGGTAATTTATTTTTCTTTCTTTCTGAATTATCAGTACGAGTGGCGTTTTCCAGTAAATATCTCTCTAGAAGCAACCGGAGTGTGGTGTAGGAAGCAAGAGAGGAACTAGGAGAGGAGAAAAAAGGGTTTGTGGGAG
>JAJGRX010000578.1:0-21779 GCA_025461125.1 Carex kokanica
AGTACTCATTTTATTATTTATTAAAAATAAAAATATGTAACATATTTAAGAGAGATATTTAGTCTTCTAATTGATCGGTTTTGAGAACAAATAATTCATTTTCTTAATTGGAACACACCCTAAAATGTGTTTAAATACCACTGTGTATGTGCTACAAGTATATATGAATAATTTTTTTTCGAAAATTGATCAGTTAACAAAATGGAACATTTTTCTACATAAAATACATATTTTATAAATTAAAATGAGTTTAATAGAAAAGTCAATGGATTGAATAAATTTGTGAGTTTTTAAAATTTAGAAGTATAAATATAAGGATCCTGATAACATTCACCGCACTAAAATTTCTGCATTGTCCCCGCACAATAATTGTCTGGGGAGACCATAACTATCTGGGGGACCGCAAAAACTCTAGCACTGGAATTTTTTCTAAAAGTATTAATACTGACATTCTCAACTATTTAATCATATGCACAAAAATATTTATACCCATGAGTAATGTGGTGAACAATTTTTATGTAAATAATTACCACAACCAAATTCTACAAACGTTCCCGCACTATAAATATCGGGGGACCACTTAAACTACATGGGAGACCATACAAGTTCTTAGAGGTGGTTTTTTTTTTCTCCATTCAATGTCTATATTCTGACGATCAATTAGAAAATTTGTGAATCTAAAACCACGAACGTCTTCTACGCGATTTTCTTTTTCAAATAAGATCTATGAAGTACTTTCGGGTTTGTTGTTACGCAAGTATTCATACCTCGTCGTAGGGGTGAGTAAATTGCTCATAACTCGTAATTCGCTGATAACTCGCTCGCTAAATGCTCATTAACAACTCGCTCATTATCAACTCGCCCATTTACTTAATGAGCCGAGCATGAGCATACCCCAACTCGCTCATAACTCGTTCATTAAGAACTGAGTTACATAAATCCTGCCACATCTAATCCCTTGATTCTTTTTTTTGGAATGACCCAAGAAGCAAGTTAGAAGCACGCATGCCATAGGATCGCTGGGCTCTACCAATACATGAAAGAAAGCAGGCCCCAGAACCATCCGTCTTAGGTTCCTAACTACTTAGCCTAGCTATCAAGCCTGCCAACACTTGAATTCTCTATTTGCTTCTGCGTAATATCCATTAACTACAGGCCCAGCTACTATAGCTTGAACCTTACTAGACAAGAGTGAATATTATTTGGTTTTGTAGCTGAAAATTTTGGAAATATTTGGACGTGACTGCAAAATCTAAAGTCACAAGCTCACGGACCAAAACTTCAACTTAGCGGCTAGCCAAACCTAAAGCCCTGAGCCTCTCCGCCAAACCTAAAGCCCTCAGCGGCCAGCCAGCCACCCTTCGCGTGCCTCTCAGCCTTTCTGCGTGCCTCTCCGCCTCTCCGAATGTCTTCACCTACAGATGTAGCGATCGAGCTTGTAGATGTAGATGCAGATGATAACGAGAGTGAACACTTAAATGATGAATTAAGAGATACGGTGGATGAAGCTGTTGTAAAGGAGCCTAGCTCTGGAGGCCCTTGCAAGCGCCAACGAGAACGAATTCTGAAGTTTGGCAATTTTGTGCAAATAGAAGTAAATGAAAGAGGAAAGATGGTGCATAAGTTAGAATGTGTCTATTGCAAACAGAGGTACGTAAGCATGAAGGGAGGCCCCACAACATCTCTTGGACGACACGTTAAAATTTGTGCTAAAATAAAAAAGGCACAAGGTACAAATCAAGGTCTTCTTAAATTCGAATCTGATAGTACTATACCTTATTTGAACCCGAATGGGGGTTATGATCAAATGAAGTGTAGAGAAATAATTGCTAAGTTGATCATAGCTCACGAGTTACCTTTTACATTTGTTGAGTATCAATGGTTTAACATCTTAATGTACATTAATCTGCTTTATCAAAGAGTGAGAGATTTACCATTAAACTTGAGTGCATCAAAGTGATTGAATTAGAGAAAGAGAAGTTAAGAAAGATCTTTAAGAGTGTTGATAGGATTTCACTCACAAGTGATTGTTGGACCTCAAACCAAACTATTGGGTACATGTGCTTGACGGCGCATTATATAGATTCTGATTGGAAATTACAAAAGCGTGTTATCAGGTTTCAAACAAAAGCGTATTATTAGTTTTTGAATGACGTATTTTAAACAACTCAGCAACTCGCTCATAACTCGATCATTAACAACTCGCTCTAACTCGCTCATTAAGCTAACGAGCCGAGCATGAGCATACCCTAACTCGCTCATGCTCGCTCATTAATCACCCCTACCTCGTCGTGCAAGTATTATATCTATATTACAAGTATTTTTTTTATATATAATACTGGATGACGTCTGAAAAATATTAATATCAAATATTACAAATATTTATACCTATGCACTAAAGTATTTACTCTTACGAGATTAACTATTTTTGTTAGTGACGCAGAACAATTGTGAAAGATTGATGCAGAGATACACTCCTACCATTAAGAACAAACACCATTTAAGGAGTGCTGGGCATCAAAGAGCTTGTGCGATCTCCCAACTAGATACCAACATAAACCAGCATAATAAGCTAGAAACCAGAACAGAACAAAAGGAATTTTACAGTCAGCACCGCCACCTATTACTGGAATTAATTAGCATAATGCTCTCCTCAATCCCCTTCTAACCAAAGGTCATAAAAACGAGATAAACAAACAACAATCTTGCTAGACTAGAATGATATGATATATCCATTTCGATTAACAGTCAAATTCAAACATCGAGTCTCATCTTTGGAAACTGCATCGCAACAAGATGACAAAAAATTTGACCTTACATAAAATCCACAATTGGCCCCTTCATTCAAAACACGAGATAAGACCAAGCAAACAAAAAGAAAGCTCCTTCCAGACTGGTATAGCTAACAAGGATAAAGCACACAACCACATACAAGGCAGGTGTCAAATTCCCCAAAACACACAATAACTAAAACCATAAAAAGATAATATCCCTAAACTTTAAATCTATTGATTAAACACGTATCAGGTAACACGGATAATGCATAGACACTGCAACTTAGGCACTGGGAGGAGAGTTCCCATCAGTTTTGTCAGTGTCCATTGGCTCGCCAGACTCCGCTTCTTCTGACGGGTGGGCCTCCTCTTCATGGTGGTTTTGTTGTTCTTGATCTGACTGAGGGTGGTGGAGTTTGGGTTTCCTGTTGCGGAGTTGAAGGGGAGTTGGAGTTTGAGGCTTGGCTGGAGGTGGCTTTGGCTTGGTCATTATTGGCTTGCACAACCTGTCAAAATAGTAGAGAATTAAGTTAACCTGGCTAATTGACTTGAGAACCTCATAAAGAATTTACAAGACCCACCCTGGCTAGTTAATATTTTCTTTTGACTCTCTTGGGTAGAATTTTAGATGTAAAAAAAAAAGAAAAGAAAATTCATAAACAGTTCTTAGAATTTTCAAATTCTGAATAAACTACCTGTCCAGAGCTTCAGCCTTCCTCGTAAGGTCTGCCAAGGAAACGACAGGAGGGGCATGCTTGGGCAAGGCATTTTGCTGCTGTAGCTTATCTGCCAACCATGCTTCTGCTTCGGAGCACTCCTTTAAAACCTAAAGAAGTAACAGCAAAGACATTAACAAAATATTATACAAGCAATAATAGAATGCTCCATTACATTCTAATAGACAGAAAGACTATCTCAATTAAGCTCGAGAAACAATGTTTCTGCACATCGAGCTTTCCAGAAAATAACTGCCAACCAATCCCTATCGCTGTTTGTTTAGTATTTCTTTCATGGGCATTCAACTAATAGAATGGGTACCTTCTGCTTCTCTTCGACTTCAATGTGATCATACTTGGGATCCTTGGACAAAGCTGCCTCTCTAAAGCTATTGATGCAATACATTAGGGTATCAACAGCTGGTTGCCTTTCTGTCCATTCCTTGTAACGCAGTTCAATCGGGTCGCCTTGCTGCAACAAAAAACACAGAGAAAGAGTGTCAGCTTACCACTACAAGAAAGGAGAGAAGGTAGCTTCACTACAAGAAAAATGGTCACCCTTCAAGGCATTATTGACTATGTAAGAGCACTTCATGCAGAGCACCTTGGAAGAATACTAATGCAATGATATCCACTCCAAAGTCAGTCTTAGAACAATTGACTTACAGTTTTGAGCTCATCCAGTTTCGCTACATAGACTCCCTTGGTTTCAGTCTTCACCCTCATCATAGATCCAGTCCTCAGTATCCTGTAATCTTGCTAATAAGGTTTCTTTTTCTGCCCCCACCACAAATTCACTGTACTTGTCATAAAGCTACAAGTAATAAGAAAAAATAAACATGTATTAGATCAGCTCATAAAGCTATTTAAATAGCAGCCACTTTAGCAGGGCTATTTTATATATGCTCTGTTGCTAACTTAAATTGCATAATTTAGCGCTTTTACCAATAGTAGATATAGCGGACAATAGTGGATACTTTCACCGAAAATGGCAGAAAAAAAGAAGGCATTCTAAGCGAATAGTGGACTTTTCACTAATTTAACAAAATATCTAAATCTCTCCCAGTTTTATTTTGTATTACCAATCCCATATTTTATTTTCCCATTTACTGTTTTTCATTGTGACAGCAACTATTTTTTAAATATGCATAGTTAATACTTGTATTTTTTTTATTTTAAAACCCTAGTTCTTATCATTTTATGTAATGCAATGCTTAATTTGGCATAATTACCGAACCCTTTTGTTTTTCCGTTCAGAAAATCGCTCAAGAACCTCCATCTATATTATCACTATAGATCCTGTATGTAAATATTGTGATGAAGTTACCTTATTACGCATTTCATAAACATAGGCCTCAAGGGCATTCTTCTTGTCCTTGGTTTCTTCCATAACTCTGTCCTGAAGAGCCATCTCAAACTCTTTCTCGCATGCCTTCTGCAGCTCCTCATTTGACAATGCACCATATACTATTTCTTGCACTGGCACATTGGTCTTCTTTACTTTCTTCTTAGACTCCACCTAATGAGAAAAATATTGTCTCCCGTCAGGCAGCCAAATTATTACAGCAGAATATGCTTAATTTTTCATTAACAGTGTGCATGAGTCTTCCATTGCAAAAGGTTATCTCAGGTTACCGAGACATAAATGTTTGTACAGCATAAAGCAGCACAAAGTTGAGGATCAGCGACAACAAATTGCTTTCTAGAGTAAGCAGTTAGGTCCCAAGATCAATTCCATCATAGAAATTAGCTCAGTAAGACTATGAAAAATGCAAGCCTTTGCTGCTTATTAGATTTCCATCTGTCTTTTGAGAAATCAAGTTATGTTGCTTCAACAAACGCACAATATAACCAAAAATGTATATGAAAACTTTGAGCAAGGACAACATTACCTTGGTCTCGGTTTCCATCAGCACATGCTTCTCATCAGATTCTGGGGCGCCGTTTTCACTCCCAGGAGCAGCAGCACCAGCATCTGCTTCAGGTTTCGAATCCTGCATGTTGACATCTGCTCCGGCTGTGGCGGCATCATTTGACTCATCAGTTTCCATCTTTGTAGCCTCTTTCGGTAATTCATTTAAGTTTGTGGTAGAAACAGGAACTTCAGTTTCCTCCTCTTCAATCATCTGCAACAATTGAGTGACAATAATATATTAAAGTTGCATGTGGCGTTATTTTATGAACCAAAGAAAATCAACCTGGAGCAGAGGTGCTGGCTGGTCTACAAATTATACCCAGAAGTTTTGGATGAGCGAAGTCCCCAAAAAAGGAAGAAACATGTTCAACAACAAGCTGGAACTAATAGCCTAGACGGCTAAGAGTCCTTGACGATTAACCAAAAAGGACTTGGAGCTTGAAAACATTTTATTAAATTAATTAGTACCATCTCGAATACTTACAGTTGCTGAGTCAACAGAGACAGTCCCGTGGATGTTCAGGCGAACCTTAACTTTCAGTTTGGCCTTCTCCCCGTTGCTGGATTGGAATGGACCAATCTACAAAACATGGTACCAACAAGCATTTTAGATACAAATTAGAAAACTTTAACATCACAATAATAGCCTAGTTGCCTGCCAGAGATGTGCAACCCAACAACTGCCATGTAGTGCAAAAATCCCCACTTGGAAATTAAACAGAAATTTTAACATTTACAGAAAGATAATAGCTATGCTCTGGAAACACAACCATCTTAAAAGTAATGCATCAGGTCCCTTGCAAATTAATTGGATGTTTAGTTGGGCCAGGGCCAGACAGCTAAACTGAATAAAGTTCTCAATTTATATGGATCAAAGCCCACAGAAAGCAGATAGTGCATGTTTGACATTTTATATTTCAATTTGATATTTTCTTTAAAGAACTTTCAGCAAAATCCCTGAGAAACAGAATTTATTATGGTGAGTACTGACCGTGTATGTGCTTATCTTCGTTGGATGGTCAATATAGATAGCATCAACTGAGAAGGTGCTAGCCCTGTAGAATGTCAACACCTTCAAACTAGGTAACGGGTTCCCTTTAGGGAAAACAACAGTGTTACTCTCTGCTCCATTTTCGCCCTTCCATGACAAGGCAATTGAGAAAGGAAAGCTTTCATTGACCTGCATTGCATAAGATATTTCGTAAATTAAGAATCATCAAATTTCCGAGTATTGAAACTAAAAACTGCTAGCACCCAAGTCTGCCAGAAGATAGGCTCAATTACATGTCACAATATAAAAGGTCTTGATTAAAGAGTAAAAACCAATCACCGGTATCAGTTACATACCCACAGGGTCACACCACAAAGTAAATAAACCTACTTAACTCGGTAAGCAAATTCATACCTGAAATTCGCGAACTTTGAATGTAGGGCTAAGCATAGCACACTGCAAAGCACAGCCACGTGCCACACACTCACTAGCGTTCATTGTTCTCCTTGGTTCTTTTCCAAAAAACTCCGTCAAAATCTTGATAATTGCGGGCACCCGCGACCCTGAACCAACCACCTCCACAAAGTGCACATTATCTACTGTCAACCCTGCCTCTGCAAGAGCCTTATCCAAAGGTCCCTTGACCCGCTCCAAAATTGGTGCAGACAATTTCTCAAACTCTTCCCTCTTAATGAAACCCCTGACATCCTTCTCGTCCATCAAGCACTCAATGTTCAATGGAGCCTCAGGGTTTGCGCTGAGCATCTTCTTGAGCTTTTCGCATGCTGTGCGAAGCCTGACGCATGCACGTGCATTCTGGTACACATTAATTTTGTACTCCTCCTTGAACTTGTCAGCAAAATACTTGAACAGAACCTCATCAAAATCTCTCCCACCAAGAGAGCTGTCATAAGAGTGGGACAAGATTTTAAGCTGCCCCTTTCTGAAACCTGCAATACAAACTTGCATGCTGGCATGGCCCACATCCACAAAGGCCACATTCAATTGGTCATTCTCTGGCAAGTCAGTTTTGTAAATACCATAAGCCAAGGCTGTTGCAGTCGTCTCATGGAACAGCCTTAATGGGTGCAGACCTGCAATGGAAGCAGCATGGAGAACTGCACGTCTCTGCGAATCCGTGAAGTAAATGGGAATACCAATGCAACAATCTACCACGGCAGCGTTTAGGTTCTTCTCAGCGATAGTCTTCAGATTGGAGAGAACCATGGCAAGGATTTGGATTGGTGTGAAGACCTTCTCTTCACTGAGGTACCGCACATGAATCAATGGTAAACCATCAGGTCCCTCTGTTACCTTGAACGGCAGAGTCTGGAGGTCCAATTGGACATCTGTGTCGGAAAACTTGCGCCCAATGAGGCGCTTTATTTGGGATACCACGTTTTTAGGATTGCTGGTGATGGATGAAGTCGCTGCTGTGCCAATCGACCTTTGCTTGTCACCAAAGAAAACCAGAGCTGGGGTTTCACGTTTGGATTCATCATTTAATACCACATCAATGCCACGCTGGCGAGCCACAGCCACAATGCAGCTTTCATTACCCAGATCAAAACCCACCACACTCATGTTATAGCTGTTGGAAGAGAGAGATCTGAAATTAAATTAGAAATTGAATTAGATGAAGCTTACGAGAAAGTGCCATTAAAATACTTCATTCAAACAGTTAACACCTGAGATTTATCCAGTAATAAGAGGATTACAGTAGTAACTGCGACATTTTTTAAGGACTATACGGGGAGATCTAACCACCTAAGTACAAGGTCTGTGTGTTCAGAGAAGGAAAACTTCTTTTGAGAACTATTATCTAAATCTATGAAGAGAGAGGAGTTGGACCGTCCAACCATTGCTCGTAAGGATTGAATCAAAGCTAAATAGTGACAAGAAAGACATGCATAAACTATACCTAGCCCTGGATGCTACGAACAGAAAACGCTGAGAGATCTATCTACTAAGTGCAGAATAACAAGCGACTTAAATTAGAAAAACAAAAAAAAATGGTAAAGAAGAAAGAAGAAACCGATAGATTTGGGATACAAACCTTGTTGAAGAGAGGAAGCGTTCGCTTGTTCCCGAACTCTCTGGATCGGAGGCGTCGCGATTAGGTTATGAGAGAGAGGTGAGGGGTGGAGAGGTTGATATAAAACGGCGAAGGCCGTGGCTTTTTCTAGAACCCTCTAAAAATCTATCGAGCTTGAGAATTGGAAATACCGAAATAGAGAGTGGGTTCAATTTAGTCGCACGCTCGCATCCTGGTGCGATCGCAAAAACAGCTGAAGATTCGGAATTTCCAATCAGATAATCACAGCCGTCAGTTATGCTACGAAGAAACAATTCGGACCGTCAGTTCTCCCACGTGCATGGATCGCAAGATCGGGACACAACCAGAGCAACGTTCAAAGAGAAAACATGTGCGAAAGTAAGTAAATAAAATGGATGTGTTTAAATATCACATTCTTTGCCTCCGTAATGTTTTTGACAATGTCTTCATTTTTTTTAATTTTAAAACATCTACTTCTATAATATTATTAGAGTTCTAATTTAATGTAACAATTTTTAATATAGTTTTAAGTATGTGGAGAGTTTCTTATTGAGAAACTATATAGTAAAGTTTCTTATTAAAAAAAGGTTTATAAACTCCATGTTGGTCAAATAATTTACTCAAATTATTTCTCATTTTTAATTTGTTACTGACGTAACTTAATAGAAATTCTAAAATTAATTTCAGAAATGTGAGAGTTAAAAACTTTAGAGATCTTAATTTCTAAGAAGTGGTTAACAGTTATTTAGAAACTCATATGAGTTGCTGGGGTGTAGATGCTCTTAGTAACTCAAAACTGTTAGATAAGATTTATGCGTTTTCATATTATTTTGATTGATGTCAAAAATATGTCAAAATACATATTACATTCAATGATTTTATTTTTATTATTAAATTTTATTTGTTAAGCTCGAGCAATTTATTGTCGTCTTATTTGTTGCAGGTAATTGATTAATTGCAAATTAGTTAGCGACGTTGAGTGTTATTCTTTAGGATGCTTATGAATTGAAATTTGATAACTTAAATATCATTGATTGATTGATATGTAACCAAAGTTATTCAAAGATAAAATGTTAACTATAGTAAATTTCCAAATAATATAATTTAAGACAGCAGTGCATGTGCATGTAAATGTGATGGATATTATATGTTAATTTATAGTTAATAACATTATTTCCAATATGTTTTGTTTTTTGAAGTAAAATTTTCCCAATTAGATTTTAAATTCAAAGCAATTTAATAAAATCTATCACAAGAATATTTTTTTTTTTAATAACTATATTATATACATCTTTAGCTTCGGTGTGGGGTAGATAAAAAGAGGGGAACAATTAAGAGAGACGACAATCAACCTCCTCGTTGGCACTTGGCACTGGCACTTTATCTAAAGTGTAGGCCTGGCCTGATTTAAGCGTTCATCTGTTGAACCGGAAGTCCGGAAGGTGCTACACGCCTACACAGACACTACATTGATTCCCTTTTGTTTGGGAAATATCTTCTGGTGAACGGAACCGCGTCCTAGCAGAGATTAGATGCAATGGACGGTTGAGATGTAGAGACGGTCTCTTGTGCACTTTTTGGTGTTGGACGCGAGAAACTGCCGATGTGGACCTGCACTATGTCAGAATCATATCTGATCTTTTGTGGCATCTTCGAACTATAACCATCGTGTAACAGTCTCTGACACTTGGACCATCTCTCCTCTTCGTCTCCGTCTCGTTCCCGCCTGCCTCGCTCCAGCTCTTAGGACTCACTGACTCAGGGCCAGAGACCCCGCCTCTAGGCTCTAGCTCCGTCGTCCTTTTCTCACTCTTTTCTTCTTCTTTTTTTTTCTAAGTTTATTTGATATTGAACGCCAAATTCGACCCGAGTTTCTCCTAAGTGGTCTAATTCTAAAACAACATTCTATCTTAAACTTATTAGATGTTATAAATCTATATAAATTACGTTTTTATAGTGATTTATAATATAATTTATTTTAAGTTATCTCCCTCTCAGAATCTGCCGATTTAAGTATTTAGGAGAGTTTGGTAGTCTTCGTAATCTTCATGATCCAACATCTAATCGGTATCCGACAATTCCAAATAGCTTGAGTGAATTATATATCTGATCATCATGTATCAAATCATTCCTTGAAAATCTAACTATTCAACATCCTTTTCTTATTATTAAAAATTAAAATAAAGAATTTCTATTATTTGAATTTTAAACTCATACGTGCATTTAGCATAGATAAAAAATTAATTCTCAATTTTATAAGTTAGTTATACCGATGAATAGTTGGAACGTTGTTTCCCGAATAATTTAATTTGAGATGCCACGATTTTGATTTCTTTTGATCCAACTTCCAAGTATTATGCCATAAATTTGTAATTATTGGAGACGAATAAGAAGTATTTCGAGATTTCTAGACCATTCTCGTTCAGGCTGCAGAATTTGGAGCGATTCGGGAAGGATCTATCATTATTCATTAAATATTAAATAAATATAAAATGGAGGTCATTGTCATACAATTGGAATCAGAGTAGGTCCGATGGATGTGATGACCATTCGATCTGCATCAAGATTCGTGTTCTCTGCATCAAAATCCGTATAAGTATGCATCAATTGCCGTGCGCATAGATCTTGATACTAATCGTACGGTCCTAGAGCTAATTGAACCTAAATGTAGGTCCGATGCCCATCGGACCTACTCCTATCTCCATACAATTAGGGTTAGGGCTCCTTTGACAAACCATGGAGAAAATAAAAATATAATCCTAATTACAACGTCGGGGCTTGCTTATTGATTTCGCCGGGCATTTGACACTTAGTTTTTTTTTTTTTCCATCTCATTTTTTGAAGAAAGCATTACTATTAGGGGTGAAAACAGAGCGGACAGTGGTAAAACCATATCCATATTCACGTTTCAAATAGCGAATACGAATACAGATACAGATAGTAAACGGATGTCAAAATGTAAAATCAAATCCATCTTAAATGGATACGGATACGAAGCGGATAATTTACGAATACGGATTCGAATACAGATACAAGACGAATAATTGTCGGATAATTGAGTTATATGAATTTTAAGATATAATTAATAATTAATAAAATTTAAATATGAATGAATAGTTGTAAGTTGATAGAGAAATTGATGTTGGAAAAATGGGAGATATAATATACTCCATTGATATAATATATAAACAAAATAAAGAAATAGCAACAAAAGATAGTGTGGTGTAGTGGTTTGTAGCTTGGTTGTTTAGATCATCTTCTCACATGACGTGGGTTCGAATCCCCTTGAAGGCAAAACAATTTTTTTTGATACTAGTGGATCCGAAAATATTTATTGGGTTTTGGATGGGTCCGGATATCCGCTCCATTTAGGTATTACTGTCCATATCCGTATCCGAATCCGGATCTTCTGTGAGTAATTTATTACTATCCGTATCCGTTTAAATACGGATTCGGAGCGGATATCCGTATCCGTTTACAGCCCTAATTACCATAGATTAAAGACCGGTTCTCACTAGCCGTGGAATTTGACTCATCTTCCATTCTTATTGAACAACCATCACTGTGCTTGAAGCACCTGTTCAAGAATATGCAAACCGCTAATGATCGTCCGATTTATTTATAATCGATTTCCACTTAGGATACGTTTGGATGAGAGCTATAATAGCTAGAATAGCGAAATTTGAGAAAAGTAAACGAGAATAGTGAAAAAATAGTGATGTTTAGGTTAGTGTGAAAATGATGCTATTCGGATTAGTAAAAATGTTGTTTGGATTGTACATTTGGAATAGTGAATAGCTATAACTAATAAATAATAGTGTTAACAAAGTGCTAATTAAGAGGAAATATAGGCAAGTGGGGTCTTAAACGAATTGTCACAACATGGAGATAACATAAAGTGGTGTCAATTTTGTCATTTCGGGACTGTGTTGGCGAAAATCCGAAAAGGAAGTATTTTTCCCCCTCTCTTCACACTTTCAAATAGTAGTTATTCCAACATTTACAAGGAATAGAGAATATAAACTATTCTAACTATTTCGATAGCAAAAATGTTGTTTGAATGCACATTGCTATGCCGAATAGCCCCTATTGTAAAATAGCTCATATTCTTGACACATCCAAACATACCTTTATTTCGTTAAGAGTGAGGCTATGGTACTTCGGCTAGTGTACTATGGCTAGTGTACTACGGCTCAATATGGTACTTTTTAAAATCCTAACGGTCGATCCGAACCGTTCAATGTGATATCCATATGAATATGTACTTGCAAACTAAATTTTATATTTTTTCGAATTTTTTTATTATTTTTTTAGATAGGTAGATTTTTAAGTCCAGAATTTGTATAAAACACTGAAAATTCTACCTATCTAAAAAAATAGTAAAAAAATTTAAAAAAATATAAAATTTAGTTTGCAAGTACATATTCATATGAATATCACATTGAACGGTTCGGATCGACCGTTAGAATTTTAAAAAGTACCATATTGAGCCGTAGTACACTAGCTGAAGTACCATAGCCTCACTCTTTGGTTAATATTGCTAAATTTTAAGAAGATTGGAGCACCTGTTCTAGAGAACCCTAACAACGACAAAAGTAAACTTTTGTTGAAGATGAATGGATTCTGAAGAAACACCACATTACAGAGATATTTAATTCTTGGTTTTGGATGAAGTACAAAAAGAGGCGGATTTAAATGAAATGAATAGGATCAGTTGATTGATCTCATTTTTTTTAATCTTTTTGTATCTATATATAATTTTCTATATTATAATTAAAGTAAAATAGTGGTACTATAAAAATTAATGATAATTTTTGACAGAAAATGTTTGTATAATTGATTTTCAATATATCTTCGATCCTCATAGCTCGAAAGGCCCGCCTGTCCTGCAAAAACACCCTACAATGGAGTATTATATGCAAACACCGCATTATTATTATGGCTGCAGTTGTGGAACGTTTGGATGAAGCACAAAAGCTGTACTTGTACACTGTTTACCCAATTTAAAAGAACAAACAAAATATAAATTTAAGAGGTTACAAGAATAACCTTCATTAATCCTATTCTGCTCATTAAATATCTCACTAAACAATAACAGATGAAAATTTCTCTTTCCTTCCTTCCTTTCATGAGGTATGTATGCGACCTCATCGGGTGGAAGTCAAAATCAAGCCTAATTTATCTTGACCTATCTAGAATATAAAGATTCCCCTTTAAGCTTGGTGTTGATTTGAATTGAAAGATTTGCAAGAGTCGAAGTACCTTGCATGATCCCAACTCATAAGTGAATAGAGAACTTGGACGTAACAGGCCATTTATTAAGGCACTAATCATATGAAAAAACAACATATATTCACGCACTTGATAAAAACACCACTCTTTCAAGTTAGCACAATCATAATACAAACAAAACACCGCTCCTAATGTAAATAACAGGATAAGTTAATATATCTATATTTTAAGTCTTTTGACATGCTTGACTACTATTATAAAAAAAGAATTATCTAGCAAGAGATCAACCATCTCAAGTACTCTGATGCGTTCTCCAATGAGGCAGAGGCAGAGGAATTCTGAACATGAGATGAATCAGGCGACACAGCCACTCTCTTTCTTTGGAACATTTCAATTGTTACATTTTTTCTCTTTCTTCCACCTCGCTCCCTTGATTGGAACTCCTCATCTGCTTCCTCAAAGTCCCCCTATTACCACCAGCCAACAAACAATTAATAAGAGGACCAACCTGTCTGACCCACTAAAGGGCAAGTAGGTCGCATTGACCTTTGAACTGTATAAATTTCCTGCATCCTGGGTAAATATATATCAGCATAAATTTACTCTCTTAGTCCTTGTAAAATCCACAAACAACCCAGATGCCTAATGAAGTATGGGGGTAGTTCAAGAATATTTAAATACAGGACAGCAATCCAAGAGGACATTTCTTCACTTTGTACATGTATTATATGATATTTCTTACAATTTTTGTGGATACACAAGAATTGCAGCTACATGAAATGATAATTGCACTTACATAAAACAAAAATCACGATTACCAGAAATGATGAAGCACTTACATGACAATACAGATGTGTAGCGGTCCTCTCATGGTTGTCCCTGACATGGCGGTAAGCAAACCTATCATCACATCCAGAGATGCGGCAGGAAAACGGCCTAGCATCTTCATGGACAGCCACCACATGCTTCTTTAGGTTTGATTTCTACACAACCCATCATGAAAATAAAAAAAAAGTAACTCAGAATTGGAGTAAAACTTCCAAACTACAGAGAACAATTTAATGGAATGGCACTAGTCTTTTACATTGGAAAATGTGGCCTTGCAATCTTCAAAAGAGCATTTTATTTTTGGCACAGCAGTGCCTTCTTCATGTGTGCGCTGGTGGCGCTTCATGTTCTTCTTCAATTGTTTCTTCCCACACGTCTCACAAGCAATATAGCTGTGACATAATTTCATATGCTCCTTCAGACACTCCGCATTTGAGAAATGTTTCAGACAGCCTTGTTCCATGCAGATAACCTCACAGCAGTCCAGTTTCACTGACACATCATTGACAGCACATCAGTACATCTTTAACTTCATTGATGATTTTGGTTTTTTTTTTTCCAAAAGAAATGCGGCTATTTCCAATTCTTTACAGAAGATAGCATAACCTTTTGATATTTACAAAAAAATAAAAAATACTCTCATGGTATTGGTATCTTCAAAAGAGCCACTTTTAAATGTTAAAAAACATTCTCACAGGATGTTCTTTCTATTTGTAAAGATCTTGTATTGGTTTTTTTTGTACATTGCTGCTCGCTCAATACATCATGTTTATTCCCAAGTTCCCAATTTGCTTCTCAATAAATACATGATTAGGAGTTTTGAGTTTTAGATATATAGAACAATAGTATAAATTAGATGAGAAACATTTTCATCAGTTGCAGTTTATGATAAATTATTAGAGATTTACAGTTAGCGCAAAGTGTTCAGATTTTACTTTATTTATAAAACCAGTTTGCTGTTCACATCAGACAACAACCCACAAAGTGTGTACTGTGATTTCTTTACAATAAGCTTCATTATTACAATAAGAGAGTTGAAACAGAGTTGTCAGTTAAGTACCATGTGATTTCTCATGTGTTGCAAGCTTAGAAGGATATCTGAATGTTTTCCCACAACCGACCTCCTGGCATACGAACTTTTGCTGTTTTTGCTTGTGCTCTTTATAAGGTGATATACACTCGTGGAAATCTTTAATATGTCTCTTCATATTAGCTTTGATTACAAACCGACTGTGGCAACTCTCCACAGGGCAACTGAATGTCTTGCCTTGGTGTGACAACAAATGCCTGTTCAGATGGTCCTTTCTTTTATAGCTCGATTTACAGTCTTCCAAAGAGCATGAAAATAGCTTCTGCAGTTATCACATACAGAATTTGTTAAATGCCTATTAAAGCAATCATTAACCTAATCAAACCAACAGAATAAAAAAAATTATAAGGTTCTGTAAACTACACCAATATTTCAGATATTTGCAAACAATACATACTTCATAATAAAGGGGAAAGAAAAAAAACATTAAATATTGAAAAATTCTGTACATGTTTCTCATCAATACTAATTAAGATAGATCAAACAAAGGGGAGTGTGTGGTGTGTTGGTAAGTTGCAGAGTTATATGTTCCGGTCAAAAAATGATTTAATTGAGTCGAGATTAAAAAGGTTGGAGAAATGATCAAATGTCTTTTCATTAACTAAACCTTTGTTCTGCAACCAGTGCCATTTACAAAATATGCAAAAAAAACTATCATTGTCTATGTGAATATGTAAAATTTTTGACACTATTTTTCTCTATGCAGTATTGCAGCATTTTGCATTAGTTTACACAGCTGCCCATTTAAAATTCCAAAATTGAAAAGAAAATCAAATCAAACCTGGGAAGAAAGAAGCGTGATACTGAGGCATAAATCTTGGAGGAGCTTCACAGGAGGTCAACCCATCCTGTTACTGGTCCATTCCAGACACGTGCCTCTTTGCATTTTGGAGTTCTTTTATATGAGATCCAATGCTTCACACCCATTGATTACATTTTTTAATAAATGTAAAAAGAACCTGCAAAATCTCTGAATTTAGTTTCACATTTCTCAGTAAGATTTAATTAGTAATCCTGTTTATCAAGGAAATGGAATCTCATTCAAACTGCAGAGCATGTACATAAAGTTGCAAATTTTATAATAAGGCACAATATCATGCAAAACCCTGCAAAGGACAGATATAGCCCTCCAAAAGAACAAAAGATATGCATACAAGACATGAAATTATCTTCAAAACCCCTGGTTCATTTATTTCAAATGATTCTCATATTAGCCCCGTTTTGAGTTATCGGTTCTTTAAGAGAAAGAAAATAGGGGGACTTCAAAAACTGAAGGAGATGAGGTCAAGATGTAATTTCTGCAGTACTTTGAGGATTATGTGAAGTGTTTCTCCTCCAGCAGGGATATTCGTGAAATATGAAAACATTTTTCGCTTTTCAAGTACTCGTGCAAATTGTTAGTTACAGGTATACAAGGTATAGATAATTCATGAAAGGAAAAGAGAATTTGACCTCGGACGAATGAGAGAGCATGTGCTGTTTGAGATGAGCTGGTTTTTTGAACCAGACACCACACTCTGTGCATCTCTTCCTTTCTTCCTCTTTCATCCGTTCCTCCCTTTCACGATCTACTTGTGCGTTGGCCGCTTCTTCCTGCAAACATCACATCTCAAGTTATAATTACCATTGTCACAGGGAAAAATAACAAAAAGAGGTTTTAAAAATAGAGCAACTTACCTGATGCGCGGAGTGGATGTGAGATGTTATGAGAGATCTCTTAGATCTCACAATTCCACAGAACTCGCAGGAGTACCTCCTTATGTCTACTTTTTTCTTCTCGTCTCCCTTTGCAACCTCCGTCTCCGCCTCAACCCCAGCTGTTAAGTCTCGTTTTCTCTCCTGCTCTCCCTTCGCGACCTCCGTCTCCGCCTCAACCCAAGCTGACGTGCTTATATCGGCCTCCGCTTCCATCGGAAATTCGTTGTATAGGGGAAGAGAGATGATCTGAGAAAGGGAAAGGTCGAAAGGAGGCATGCAGCGCGTATGAGCTAATATGAATCGAATTTTCATAGTGAAGAGGAGGACATGCATGAACTATATACCTAGCGCATGACGCTACGAACAAAAAACGCTGAGAGATCTATCTACTGAGAGCAGAATAACAAGCAACTTAAATTAGAAGATGAAAAAAATGGTAAAGGAGAAAGAAGATACCAATTGATTTGGGATTCAAACTTTTCTCGCTTGCTCCCCAACTCTCTGGATCGAAATTTCCGAGGAAGGGGCGTCGGACGCGATTAGGTTATGCCTTGTGAGAGTGTGGAAAGGTTGTAGAAAGGCCGTAGCGAGCTTGAAATTTTGGAAACACAGAGAGTGGGTTTAGTCGCAGGCTCGCATCTTGGTGCGACCGGACAAATAGCTTGAGATTCGGAATTTCCAATCGGATAATCAGATAATCGCGGCCGCAAGTTCTCCCACGTGCATGGATCGCAATATCTCAAGTCAACACAACCAGTGCAATTAATGTTAATTAAAAGATTAAAAATAGAATGATGCTGTGATAATTAGGGCTGTCAAAAAAGCTCGCGGCTCGTGGCTCGCTCATGACTCGTCTCTAGCTCGCTCGCTAACAGCTCGCTCGGTAGTGGACCGAGCTGTTAACGAGCCAGCTCGGTTCAGGCTCGGGCCAAAATAAATGAGCTGAGCCAGGGGTCAGCTCGGACCGGGCCAGCTCGGCTCGTTAAGCTACAATGGATTTAGGGTTTAGCCCCGTATAATTTTAAGTCCAGTCTCATTTTCAAAGGCGCAACTATGCAAAATTGATGTATTTTCGGTTTGGGAAGAAATAATATGGGCTTCAGTTGCTTGAAGATGTGCCTACTGGACAATTTTTAAATTTTTGAATGGGCTTTCTATTTTTTTATTTTTGAATTTGTATAATAACAACCTAATAAAGCCCAGCGAGCCAGCTCGTTAGCTCGCGAGCTAGCTCGGGCTGGCTTGTCACAAGCTGAGCCAAGACTTTTGGCTTGGGACCCCTAAGTCCAGCTCGCTCGGTCCAGGCTCGGGCCAGAATTAACGAGCTGAGCCAAGGCCCAGCTCGTTTACAGCCCTAGTGATAATATGCATATTACACTTGATCCGCGCTATGGACTTTTATTTTTATTTTTAGTTCTGTTTTCAAAGTTCAAATTATTAATTTGAACCGTTTAACATGATATTTCTATGGAAATCTACTTGCACGCCAAAAATTATATTGTTTTGGGATATTTTTAGTATTTTTTTTAAATAGGTAGATTATTTTTGAAAATTTTGGACCATTCGAAATAAGCAATTTTCTACCTATGCAAAAAGATAGTAAAAAATTCTAAAAAAATCTAAAACTTGGTTTACAATTAATTTTGATGCGAATATTATATTTAACGGTTAGGATCAATTGTTTAAACTTTAAAAGGAGATATGTATCTTAGCACGGGCCAATATGTATAGCATATTACCATAGCCTCACTGGGAAAAAAAAATATTTGCAGAGTGAAAGTAAATAAATAAAGTGGATGTGTTTAAGTAACACATTTTTGTAATTTTGTACGTGTGTATAGCAAAAGTAATATAGATCGTTTTAAACATTTATTTTTTATTTGAGTTTTATAATCTGTGTTATTCGATTAATAGTGTACCTTATGGCCGAAGAATATCGATATATAAGATTTGAGACCATTTTTATAATGACATGCAATCTAACAAATAATATTTTATTTGTTAAATGTGATAATTTCTACGACTATTATATATCAATATATAGTCCGGAACATTATTTCCAAGATATATTATTTTTCTAAGTAAATTTTCCAAGTGTAGATTTAAATTTAGAGCAACTTACAAAAAAATCCATTATAAGGATGTTCCAATCTTTTAATAACTATGTTCATCTTTAGCTGTGTGGGCGCTAAAATCTCTTTCCGTAGATAAAAGAGGAGAACAATTGAAGGACGACAGTGAAACTCATATAAAATTTCAAACTATAAAGATTAAATGTATATGAGGACCAGTTATATAAAATTTTATGCAGATAATGGGAGTTAATTTTATAATTGATTAACAAGCGCGTTAATCTTTCATATAGTATAAATCGGGGTGTCGGTCCACATGGATAGTGTATTAAAGATCTAACAATAATCAAGTCTAAGTTTAGTTGGTTGTTGTTTGTTTGGTTGGTTGTTGGGATAAGTTGTGCTAAACCTGTAATTATAGTTCCTAAATCCAATCGGATGTCACGTGCGGTTTGATCAGAACCGTATATGCGATACCTGAACCGGTATCAAATGCAAATATGAGGGCTGCTAATCATGTATCAGTACTGCTCACTATCGTGTTACAACATTCTAATCGAAAATGACTTGTAAGGGGATGAGACCTAGACTTTACCCTAATCAATTACATAGGGATCAATGATAAGTCCATTACCAAGACTAGAAGGATTTAAGTTCACAGTTACGTTTTTTCTTATTACCTTCCGCAATTGAAATAACCGAGATTACTCCATTAGTAATCTATAGAATGCGACGTTCGTTTGCAGATCTATAAGTTATTAGGTTTCTAAATTGAAATCGGATCACAAGGAATCAATAGTTATGTCTATCTCTCTTATTGGATTTAGATAATTGTATTACTCCTAGTAGGTCAATCTTATACGCCTAAACACTATGGTGTGGACATCACCATACGGACGGGGTTAGCACGCATCAAATTAAGATATAAATACAAAGAATAAAGTGCAGTAAAATTCATATCAAGCGCATAAGATAAATAAGATAAAACTATTAGATTAAACTCATAAGAATTCAAGATTACGAGCCATCACTCTAGAAAGATGTTGTTTAGCCTCATGGTCAAATCAATAATGAAAGCAAATACATGAGACATGATAAAACAATAAAGAAGAGAGAGATGGAAGGAATACACCTAAAGAGTCTCTTTTAATCTCCTATACGCCGTCTCTATCCCTTGGTTGATTTCGCCTTCTTCTTAACCCTAACTTTAATGGAGTTATGTGTGATATTTCTTATTGGCTCTCTTAGTAAACCCTATATCTAGCTTATTTATAGTCTACTAAGATATCTACTCCTGTCAAGATAGAGAGATGAGATGTGATTGTCTTTGGCTCTTAGCAAATCTTTGGAACTTATGAAAAAAACAGGATGCTGCTTACAAATATTTTCGTATTCGAAAAATGGTTGTCAGCATTTTTTCATGGTGTATCGTTATAAATTTTCAATTACGGGACACTATGAATTCTCAATAATTTATAACTTATCGATCCTACATAAAAAAAAAACTAAAAATTAAAAAGTTTAGACTGCAAACATTTGATTCGTTGAGTAGATGAAATCACGAATTCTCTTATACCATGTGTTGGTAGTTGGTACGCAAACGTTGAGGTGTTTATCAGTTTGATTTGGTTTAAATCGAAATAAAATGAGCAAACTAAAGTTCTATTTGGAGGAAGGCGGTTGATGTGTTTGGCATGGCGAGCCCATATAGACCAAAGATTGAACCCAACTCCGACCGAGATTTTTAAAAATACCCTAAGTTAATTACAGATTAATAAAAATGCCCACGGGATGCTGGAAATTTAAATATGCCCAAATCGGCCATTTAATGGCCGGTCCTGATTAAAATTTCCAACCGGCCATTAAATGGCCGGCCCTCCTTTTTTTAATAGCCACAAGAGCCTACAAATTATATTAGAATGGACCACAAGCTAGAAAAAAATAATTAGTTCTACTTCTTAGAACGAGCCTTGAAAGTACATGGAACAAAGTCATCATCAGATTCTGCCGGATCTGGACCAGTCACATCAGACGGAGTGGCAACTTTACTATCATAAGTACACGAAACGAACTTATCGTCCGATGCTGGAGGCTCTGGTCAACCTTCTTCTTTTTTGAAAAATAGCTGTAGGGGTTTTCCACAAAGTCATCGTCCGAAATTGGCGATGAGGTAATATGTCCCTTACCCCGGTTTGCAATATTTACATTTCTTTTCTCCCTTATTTATAGCTCGATCAATAGTTGACTTTATCTAGTTTTTACTTTGATCTCTTTCTCTTTACCTCGATCACTTGACCCTCCTCTCGCTAGGCCACGATTGGACGACTCACCTCGCTCTCTATTGTTCATATCTTTGGCCCCTTCGAATATCGCCTTTTTCGCCAATAAAATCGCCTTCTCTTTCTCT
>JAJGRX010000323.1:0-21934 GCA_025461125.1 Carex kokanica
TTTTAATTTGAATAATTTATAAATATCCAACAATTTTAAAGCATCAAACAAAATACTATTTCTTCAAACTTATTAACAAAATGTCTTATGGAAACCATTAATACACATTCTTCTTACTTAACTCTCATTCCCGTTCTCATATAATTATTTTGCTAGCATATGACACAGAATAAATCCCTTTAATATTATTGGACATTTATCTAATTAATGGCTCAGATTGACTCCATTTTTTCTCCAAAAGTTACAGCTAAAGAAACTTCAGCACCTTTTGTAGATAAAAAGTGAAAAGCAATGACAGAAAGAGTTTGAATATAAGAAATATGAGTCTGTCCATCTCACTATCCTGGTTATAGACATCTTTAGTTTCAACAATGTTAGTTATAATTAGTTATATTTAAACAAAACGAGTTAATTATTAAATGGACTAACATATGTGTCAATAATATAGCTGTATAAAATCATCAGTATTGTTTAACTGAATAATAAAGCAACATAAAATCATCGCCAAAATCTAACTGGTAGAAGACTTAAATGGTCTTGTCAAGTAAAAAATTGTAAAAAATAGTAAAAAAAAATAGTAAAAAATTCAACTCGTGCACATTAAATTCTATTACAATTCAGGCTCCCTGGGAGTCAATCAGTGAAGTAGCATAGCAGATAGTGTCGACCTAGAAAGAGCACATGGGCGGGTTCCACCAGCATAGTTGGATTCAATTATTAGTCGTTTTTTCTCTTGCAACTTTGCCAATGCGTGCTCTGTATGCCTGATCGTGTGGTATATGTTTCATAAAAGAGAGGCATGTTAAAATTGGATTTTGTATTGCGGTACTTCTCCGAAGATGCTACAGAAGAACTTCATGTGATTTCGTCAGCAGTACAGCGTAAGCAGAGGCTTCTCCTTTTTGATCTCTTGCTACAAACTTGTGTGAACGCCTTCATGATGCCACATTTGATGAATGGGGTCGAAATCATTTTTTTCATTCTGTTTTTCTTTAAGGAATTCTAAGATAGAAATTCCTATATAGTTATCTAACTATAACAATAGAAAGCTAGAATATCCATAAAAGATTTTATATTCGAATTTTAAAACCTCCAATTTCTTACACGAGGCAGTGATTTTAGTCAAAGAAAATTATTTTTTGTTTCATTTTACAGAAAGCTTTGAATCGTATAGCTGAAGTTTTTCCATTATTATTTTTTTTCCTAATTCTACATTTGGAGAGCTGATTGTATTGCCTAAAAGTTATATATTTTATGCACACTGATTTGTTTTGTATATATAATTGTTACGAAGAAGGTTTGAATTACTACAAAAATGGAACAGTATCCGCAAGAGTAACAAGTGACTATCCGCGAGAGTACATTGACAGAAAAATGTTATTTTTAAATGTGTCGATAAAACCGATGGGAGTATCCGCAATGATATCCTCCCGGATACTGTCCTCATTTTTTGTCTCCAACATGTTGCTTTTTTAATATTCGAATAATAAAAATTGTAAAAACGTTTTTTTTCTGGTAATAAAAATTCTAAGAATAATGTCATCTACATCATTTTTCTATAGATGCAAATAAAAAATGTTATTTTCTTATTTTATTTTTATGTTAATCAATATATTGAAAAATCAACATCCCAAAATTATCAATATCAGTGTTTTTTGCAAGAATTTGATGTCAATTAAAATAAAATCGAAATATTGTTGTATTTTCCATATGCATAAAGAAAATAATAAATATTTCATATTTAAACCATTTATTTTGATATTGAGTTTGAAATATTAAATTACTAAAGTTTTAAAAAACTAAGATATTTGAATTCTTCTCCATTTTTAAATATTATGATAAGATCATTTTTTTTGGAGATTAAGATCAGACGAAATGATATTGTGTGGCACATGTTTTCATAATTGAGAGAATTTCAAATTTGAATTTGCATTGCCATGCTTTCGGAAAGATGTCACAGAAGAACTTCATATGCTTTCGTCAGCAAGACATGCAGCGTAAGCAGAGGCTTCTATGTTGATCTTTTGCTTCCACTTGTTTGAACACCTTCATGTTGCCAATGATAAACCAGCAAATATCGTTGTTTTTTTTAACGAAAACTTTGAATTCATCCAATATTAATGGAGTGGCAGAAGTTTTTCCACTAAAAAAGTTATATTCCGTTTCAATGATCTGAAAACAAGTCATTGAACGTTGATTGGATTGCTTAAAAGCATTACCATTTATGTACTATAATCTGTTTTGCATAATTTTTAAACCAAGTTGTTGCACATAATTTATTATTATACATCTGTATTTAATGTCGTTATTTGATGTTCCAAAGCAGCAGCAATTTTATTTAGATATAAAAGTCTAGCGTTGAAATTTGCGCTGAAATATGTGACTCGCTTGTAAATATTTCCAATTGGGTACCATAATTATGTACTTTTCTACGAGGGTATAGTACGCCGTTTCCATAATCTAAGGCTGGTAAGAGTTATGAAATACTCTATCCAAACAACTATGTGAACGCACAGTTTATAGCAATTAATACTCCGATTAAGTTAATTCAGATGCAAAATTCATGACTATGAGGTGAACGGGATTATATATTGTTTTATAGTGATCGTGATGGTATAAACTTGTGAGAATAGAGTACACTAACATGAGTCAATTTAATTGTAATTTCATACGCCTTGGCCTCGTTGTTTTGGTTAAATATTTGTCCTAATGTTGTTGTGCTCTTCTTGCAATGAACTTACAAACAACAACATTATTACTTTACAATATAATATAATAATACGACAAAAAAATAATTTACAAGCAAAGAAGAATCACTCCACAAAGCCCGTACGTAGGAGAGGAATTACGACCTAGGATTAGTAATAATTGTACTGTTTTGGACTATTCGCAGTAAGTAAATAATCCGGGCCGGGTCTTTTGAAATTACGACCTGGTTCTCTACTTCTATGCAGTTATTATTGTTCTGCTTGTCTCTACCTGTGCAATTATTATCTTTTCTTTTCATCTCTGTACGGAGTTAGAATGACGGAGCTGGAATGACTTGGCGTAACATGGTTTCCCATTTTATTTGCAAGTGGGTTTGGGCTTTAATAGATTTTTGGGCCACGTTTTTTCTTGAAACACTCGAGGACTTGTTAGATTGGAACTTCAACCAATATTTTGGGCTACCTTTCCCTTCTCTCCCCCTTTCTTAAATTCATATATAATCCAATGGATAACTCGATTTATCTCCATCAACCTGGGAGGTGATTGGATATATGATCCGATGTCGTATTGAAGGAATTATACATCTCAAAATTATGTTCCGTAGCTTATTTCTTATTTGCTGCATCTGTTTGGTGAAGAACAGGGTATGGGGATCGATTGTATCAATTTTAGGAACAAGAGACTCAATGCAAATAACAGTGAGAAAATATGTTTTCACAATAGCTACAGATATTCCAGGGTATAGATTTTAGTACCAAAAGAATATAAACAGCAGCTGAACCGTTTCTGCTCAAGCTAAATTATGCAATATATGGTGCAAAAAAATATTTACATAACTTTAAAATGCCGAAATACATGGTCAATGGTAGATTTATTTGAACACAATTTTATCAATATAAAGACAAAATAATATGAAAGGTATGGATCGGAGGGGCAAGTGGGCTAGAATTATTGACTGTACATTAAGGACAGTATCATGTTCTCTATCTCAAATTTACCCAGTACAATCAAGGGGCAACAAAATATATAATAGCACGCCTTGATTTGTTAACCTAAAAATAAAAAAATCGAGACTTAATTACAGCTAGACAGTAAAACTTTTTCAATTCAGAGTTGTACTAAACGATCCATGTTGCCTTTTGGTGCTGCTTTGAGAAGGTCAGTAGACATATGTGGGTTTTCAAGCAAATTTTCACATTTAGTTTTTCAATTTTGATCGGACAAGATTTCTTTGGCCATGTTAGTTAATTTAACCAGTGTGTTCCAACAGAAATTTAACTATAGAGTCTAGTTGAGAATTAGGATGGGAGGCTAACAGCATATAAGTTTGTGAGTTTGTGAGTATAATTTTCTCTGTTTTGTCATTTGTTTAGATAAAAATTAAAGTGAAATATTTTAATTTTTAAGTATTTTCAAGAAAGAATTGGCAGGATCGAGTTTTTCAATATATAAATTTCTAAACGGTAGACATTACCTTATCACTAAATAAAAGAAATATTGTCCTGTCAAAATTGAAAAACTAAATGTGAAAATTTGCTTGAAAAACGAAATGTGAAAATTTGTCCTGCTGGGCCTATAATACATCAATTGAGGACTTAGATCCTCATTTTTTATTAAAAAGAAACAAAAAAAACACACACACGTCTAGAGAATGGCAATAGAAATGTATAGAGCTACATGAAAGCCAGGCAGAAGATGAACAAGAAACACAAGACATATGATGTCAGTCCAGTACTCAAATCATCTATACTATAGTAGCGTTCTAACATGGCAAAAACAAGAAAAACGCCAGGAGACCCAAAAAATAGAGTGATAACAAGGAGAAGGATGGCAATAGGCAAGCAAACTGGAGAAAGCGTCACATAAAGCCCCAATCCAAATGCCACAATCATACTACTCGCTGCCAACAAAAATGCATTTGTTGCATACAAGAGGTTAGAGTGAGATGGACCTTCCATAGCATTACCAAGAAGCGCAAATAAACTTAAGATTCCTTGTATAAATGCCAAAGAATTTGCTAGAATAAATGCCCGAAACATATATCTCCTCCCTAGAACAGGTGTACCGTGGTCTTGGTTATAACCTCCGGGCATTGTGAAAGCCGCCGCAAATGTTACTGTTGTAATAAGCACAGAGCCTAGTCCAATGACTTGAGATTTCTCCCAGCTATCTTTGTTTGATGGTCCCATTATATAGTCAAACCACTTCCGAGTAAATTTATAACCTTTATTCTTAACATACCGTCGGACTCGTCCTTCATCATTAATACACTGTAAGAGACAGCACAAGTGTTGGTAAGATCAGATCTTGACCGTTGCATTCTTTAAGTATGTATTAACTTTATTACCAATTCCAACATTTCTAATGAAGAGTGATTAGAAGCATGTCACGTTTTATTTAATTTTTTGCCGTCAATAGTTACAAAGTTTAACAAATAACACTTAACTAACATATATCAAGTTCTAATTTGATATATACTAAAAAACTTGAGGAAATCTATTCTAATGAAATTCAAAGAAATATTGTAATTTAATTAGAAAGTTTATGATTGGGGACATTAAAGAAAATAAAGACAGGACTAGCATGAATGTTGACACCGACCTATTATGTATCACCTAAATTATCAGTGTTACATGGTATTATATATTAGCTTTGTGTGTTTTGCGTGCTCGGTATTTCGTAGTTGGTAGCAACACACAAGTTAACTAAAATAACAACAAATAATTTCGTGATGTGTTTGTTAATTAAGGCATACCTCATTAGCTTCTAAATGTTGCCTCGCAGAAAGTTCGAGTGGTGTATATCCTTCATTGTTTCGGATTGTTTCTGCAATGTGATTCATCTTGTTTTCGCATATAGCTCTCATAATTGACTCGTGTCCCTTTGTTGCCGCTATGTGCTGAAGGAAATATGGGTTTCATGCAAGAGCAAATTTCAAAAATTTAACTCAAAAGAAACCTACATAGATCTACTTATTTGACTAACGATGAGCCTTATTTAGCAATTTAACTTGTTTAAACTTTATACCTTAAATCTTGGTCTCTAAACCAAGAAGTAGGGACTTGAGATGTAGGGTTGTTGCCTCCAAACAAGAAGGCCTCCACTAGTATCCACCAAGGATTCGAGAAGAGAATTCAAGTTTCCCTTGCTAGAGGTACTACTTAAATTCAAACCCTTAAATCAATGGCTCTACTTCTTCTTCAACCTAACTATTAGTGAGATTTAGTAGAGCTTTTTCTCAACACATGAGAGGATGGAAGAGAGGGAATGGGGCAGCCACGTTTTTGGCTTTGGGTGGGGTGGTTTTTATACTCAAAAGTTAGGGTAACCTTTATAAGTTGCATTTTAGGGCCTATGGGCTTATAGACAAACTTATGGGACTTAGCCCATATGTCAAATGGTCCCAACATAGGCCTATTTACTCTCTTCCATTTATTTTTCAATTGTCCATAAATAAAACATCCAATGAATTATAATTGGGCCAATCAATTTAATTTTCTCACGTTATGTTGAGATATAAATTCATATGCCAAGTCTCACATGCACATAAACTTATTTAGATTTAAGGTTGTCATCTCCATGACATTTATTTTAGAATCATCTAATGATACTAAAATAAATTTCTCTAATTAAATCCCTTTTGGTGTGACCCAGTAGGATCTATATCACGTTGGCAATAAAATTAAAACTCATTTTAATTTCATAAATCATAAGTGGTATCTAGCAATATACATTATGATTACCCAAATGACACAGATGATATGTCCACTACAGTACCATGATCCTAAAACAATATTTGCTTGTATGTGTCAATTCACGTGTCACATGATATCGAGAATAAATTCAAGGTTGGAGAGTGTCATCCTTGCAAATTTATTCTTTTCTTGATTCCAAGTAATTCAGTAAATAATGATCAATCTAATTGATTATAATTGCATGCATACTTTATTACTCCATCAAGGGGCCCGAAGATATCATCACTCACATATAAAATATGAGGGACACTGGTATTCTTGATAAATATCTTTTCCTCCGCACAAGACACACATATTGAGATATTGTCTGTATAGTTGCCAGTTACGGTCAGCGTTGGACAACACCTACAGATACATGTATCTCATGTAGGAAAAATAATCATCTCGTACCAAAGAATTCAAGACACAAATGAAACATTAATGACACTAACACAATCCATGTTATGTTTCATTCTTGGGTCAAGTCCAATCCCCTGATCCCATCAGGTATTTATGTGATTAAATTGGTGGCTCCTCACCATATGATCCGTAGAACATGATCATCATTTAATCCACATACTAATCTTGTACCGGTAAATATTGTTCCTTTCTAATTACCAAGATTAGGGACATTTAGAGTATTCGTTATATTATTATTATAGAGTTCTACATTTCAAGTCCTCAACTCGAAAAATCCATAATGTAATTAAATACTCAAGGAACAAAGTGATTCTTTCATTTCATGAACAAAACATAGAATACATCCATAAATAGTTGGTTTCTAGATCATAACACTAACATGTGCAAGGGTGTATTTCCTTCATAATCCATTGCATTATTCATTCTTGCTATCATTTCTCCAACTCTAGTGCATTTCAATACATGCAAATATAATTTGTTCCGGTTCTCTTCTGCAGCAATGTGAAAAAGATTTCTTCCACAAGGATCCAGCAACTCGGCATCATCAGGGTATTTTTCCATGAAAAACATTACCAGTTCCTTACTGCCCTTGTGTGCGGATACATGAACCGGAAACATTCCGTCTGAAAATCGAGTGCATGCTAGAATAGGGTCATTTGCTAACATGGTATGTACCATCTTAGTATATCCTTTGACTATAGCTATATACAATGGAGATAACATTTCATTGTTATCCTTGTATGTCATCTCTGGATCAAACTTTATGAGCTCCTGGCCAACATCTATATGGCCGTGTTTGGCAGCAATGTGCAAGGCAGTGTCTCCATTTTTATTTGTTTCTTCGAGCGCGTTCTTGACGACTACAGGATCAATATGAATGAGGTTGTGGATGACCTCAGGGGCGGATCCAGCATAATGCAGGGTACTGCCCTACCCTGGAATTTTAAAATTAGTTTCCAAGTACTAGGTTTTTGGATCTTGCCCCACCCTGAAAGAAACAAATGCCCTACCCTGGAAGAAATAAATGTCCTCTTCTCTTTCTCCGTAAATTTTTGTATGTCATGTTTAGATTTGAAAAAAAAAATTTGGCATGTTGATTGTTTTTTATTTAGTATCCGATTAGATAGTAGGTTTAAACCCGATTAGATATTGGACCCACATAAATATTAGGGGGAATTTCATGTATATCCCTCAAAAGTTTCAATATTACGTATTTATCCCTCTAAAATCAATAATTACATATTTATCCTTAAAAATTATAAAAACTCACATATTTATCTAAATGTTGGTTCATGGGTAGATCTGAGCTAACCGCTGACGGGAAGATAGTACTCCCACAGAAATTGCAACCCGTGGCTCAGAGAATGGTAAGAGTCCTTTCTTATAACTTTGTGTCATTCAAACGAAATTATAACTCTGAATGTACATCACTCGGTTTTTTGCTATAACTAATATTTCTATTAACAGTTGGAGGTGGAGCAGGAGGTCAGTTCGGGTGCCCGGACGGTCGAACGACAAAATGATTCCTTGGCCGCAGCGCTCGGGAATCCAGAACACACGGGCCGGGTAAGGGGTGTAGGGGCCTACAGGGGCTGGAAGGAGGTGTTCCGAGTTGAGGGTGAAAAATCTCGAAGAAAACCTCGTGCCAGAGTTGATAAAGACGAGATAGTTGCGCAGGTACGCGCGGAGGTCAGCAGAGAGTACGACTCCAAGATGGCTGCGTACGACGCAAAGATGGCTGAGATGGAATCAAGGTTGTTGAACCGGTTTTCATCTCTTGCGCAGCAATCCGAGCAACCCCCTCCTATTTCGCCGGGAGTTCGGCGAAGTAGCCAAGCATCCGGGACTTGGGCCTTAGATGATTTGGAAAATCTAAAGGTAATCACTACTGTTTTATAGTCTAAAGGTAATTCATACCTGTTTGTAGCATTGTTAGACAACATCGCACCATTAAAAAGTAACAACTTTTTGATAATTGCAGGACCCCAGAGCATGCGACCTCGTCCTGTGGCAGGGTAGTTCTCCTCTGACCGTTGCCACGGGCGTTGTACTTCCAGGAGTCTCGATTGTACACCATGCTCAGCTCTTGCCCGACTATGCATGTGTGCAGGTTGACTCAGTCGTGGAGGGATGGGGGCGCATACCTCTTCCTGCCCCTACCGTCGCTCAGTTCGTTCTTGATGATGTTCGCAAGTCATTTGTCCAATGGCCCAGGAGTCAGATTGTTTTGCATCAGGTAATATCTAAATAATTCATTTCTTTTGTTACATTCAAATCATTCTTTTTCAAATAATTGAAGAAGATATGTTAATTTTAATGCAGACACGAGGAGATGATGACATCGGTGCACAGGAGTTGATGTCACCGGTACGGACTGTTGTGGCTTGCGACGTTGGGGCTGACGCGCCAGGATCACCAGACCGTCCTTTGGTCACCGAAGAAGAATACAGCCGTTTGCCCGGTGATTTGCGCCTTCTCCACGACCGCTTGATGTCGACACCCGAAAGCATGAGGGATATCTTCATCCCCGTCCCACCTGGGATGTTTTTACATGCCGGCGGCATGATCACTATGTCGTTCAAAGACTTCAGGGACATTCTCCACCACTCGTCATCCGATAAATGGCTCGATGTGTCGTTCATCTCCATTTTCCTCATGTTAGTGACTCGAAATTATTTTCATTATTGTATACAACTCAAATATAATTCTAATGTAAAATTTTGAGTTTTCAGGAAGCTAATCCGAAATTGTGATGAGATGGTAGAAAGGAAGAACTTGTGCGTATTTCTGGACCCCGAGATGGTGAGTGCTACAATGCTGAGACGTTCTTCGAAGGAGGGTATCGAGTACATTTGTTCAGCGCTGCATCATGCTCAGGAGGCGGAGAAGAAATACATTCTCTTGCCGTACCACCAGATGTTAATTCTAACCTTAGCTTATGTATTGTTCATATTAGCAAACACTCGTGTTACTATTATATGCTAAAGTACTTTAATTTTTATCCTCCCACAGCAAGCACTGGTGTCTGATAATAATTGTGCCTTACCTAAATACGTGCATAATTGTTGATTCTTGTAAGCCCGGAGGAAATATCCCGGCTAACAAGTGCAAAGACATATTCCCTTATGTCAACAAGTAAGCAATAATAATTTAATTGGTTTTAATTTTTTTCAATTATATCAAATTATAAAATTGCTATAAACATTCACTCAATTTTGTAAGGGCTTTTGCGAAATATGTTAAAGAGGGAGGATCGCATAACAAGAGCAAGAAAAGCAAGTTGTGTTGGAAGTGGCTGCTGGTGAGCACACTATAAATTTATAATTTCATATATATTGTCGAAAAAAATATTATCATTCTAACATAGGCCGCTAAATGCAAATTTCAGGGCCCGCAACAGTTGGAGGGTTGGGAATGCGCTTACTACACGATGATTTTCATGTTTGACTTTGTCGAAAGAATACAATTCCAATTCCCAAACTCGGTATGTAATTCATATTAATTGTTCCTATATAATAGCAATTGATATTTGCGACTGTATTTCATCTACCTTTTCTTGTTACTAACTAATACCAAATTGTAATTGTAGAATTTGCCAAACCAACCGCATTACACCAAGGAGCAGATCGACGATATCAGGTGTGTGTGGGCAAGGTGGTTTGTATCAGAATTTTGCAATGCTCAACATGGATTTCCATAATTTTGTATAATTTGGTGTATGTGAATATTGTATAATTTATTGCATATGAATTTCTGGCTAATCTGGAAAATATGGATTTATTGGTAATCTGGAAAATATGAATTTCTTGGTAATCTGGAAAATATGGATTTCTTGTTATATGAAATCTGGAAAATATGGGAAATATGGAATAGTTCTCTGTAACAAAACTGGCTAGCAAAACTGGAGGCTAGCCGAAAAACAAAAAATACAAAAAAAAAAAAAAAATTGTCTTCATACACGGACATTTAACTAAAGTCCGTGTATGAAAGAGGAGAGCTACACGGACATTTAGTTAAATGTCCGTGTATAAAGAGGAGAGATACACGGACATTTTAATAAATGTCCGTGTAGAAAGGGTCAAGATACACGGGTTTTTATTTAAAAGTCCGTGTACGAAAAGAATCGTACACGGTTGTTTAGGTAATATCCGTGTAGCTCTGTATCATGGAGAGCGACACATTCTGGGCTTTTTACACGGCTGTTTGTGTAGTTATCCGTGTATAATAGTTGAGATTGTACACGGACAAATGTCCGTGTGTAGTTATTGACCTATTTATACACCCTCGATTTAAACACGGTAGGAAATCCGTGTAGCTCTTCCATTTTTGTCCGTGTATAATCTCCTTTTTTGTAGTAGTGCGGAACCCTCCTCTCGTTGTTAGGCCATGTGTTTATTAATTAATCTGTTCTTGATAAGAAAAGTTTTATTTCCGACTCAGTTATTGATAAGAAATGAAGGCCTACCATCCAAAACCCATTACAAAAGTTCATAACAGGTCTTATTCTGCATATGTGTTCTTTTAATTTAGCAACTATCAAATATAATTTACCGTAGCTAGAGAAAATGCAAATATGTCTACGCAGGTTACACCAAGGCAAATATATACCCGGAAACAGATCAATAGAAATTGGAATAGTACACGCTCAGATAAATGGGCACTAGAAACAGTACATATATTAAAAATCCTAACAATCAATATAAATTTCTAATATTATTTGTTGAATGCATGTCAACCCAGTTGCGAGCAAAGAATAAGAGATATAAGTGCAACTAATAAGAGTAATCTCTATATCAATCAAGACCTAATAGATTAAATAGTAATTGCAGAAATTGTTCTTAAAGTATCATTATTTTACTATTTTGATTCTCAAAAATTTCAAAAGTAGAGTTTTGGCCCTTCTAGTATAACTCATTTACCATCTGGTCCTTAAAATTTTAAATGTATCTAATTTTGGATTGTGAAGTTTTTAGTTGTTACAGAATTATATTAGTCCTAAATTTAACATCCATTAAAAAAAATTTAGATCTATCATAGCATCATTTTTTAGTATTAAATATAATGCTGATGTAGTCATCAAACAATACAAATAACGTAGAAAAATATAATTAGTCACAACATCGAATGTCAATTAAATTGATACTGGCACCGATGTTCGTGCCATCATAATATAATTAGTCACAACATTACACGTATTTAACTATTTATTGAAAGAGGAGGGTTCCAATACCTCATGCTCTTCATACCTCATCATACCTCATATTTTATATCTTCGTTTTCAAAATCCAAACTGTTGATCCGAACCGCTCAACATGATCTCTATACTAAAATATGGTTGGGGATGAAATATGTCATGATCCTGATTCCCGATCGACTCTTGTGAGTGATTCTATTGATCTTGCCACACAAGATCGGTTCTAGCTTGACAGCCTCATCTCATCTGATCTGTCCTGATATATTGTTCCAACATGTGTATTATGTGCTGACCTCGGGTCAATTGATCACCATTTTCTTACTTGTCCAGTTGCTAAAGAAATTTGGGAATGGATTTGAATTTGATTGTATTCATATACAGGAATTATGGTTTATTGATAGATATATCCCTATGAAAGATTCTAATATTGTTGAAATCATTAGAGAGTCTGTCTTATGGATATTGTGGTAAGGGTCGGGTGAAAGTATTTTCATATTCGTACCCGTTACAAATTATCCTTACCCATGTCCAACCCTTACCCGCTATAAATTATTCAACCCGTACCTATCCTTACATGTTATATTGTCGGATAACAAAACGGTAGCGGGTAAATGACGGGTAATACTAATATAATAATTATTGTTGTTATTTATTAAATAAAACATTAAAACATATACATTCATTTTTCACAAGTATAGTACTTTATTGAAAAAAAATGATCATGCTAAGCGCAAATAAACCAATTAAAGTACTCTTTTCAATTCTTATTAGTATATATAATATACATATATATATATATATATAGAGAGAGCGAGAGAGAGAGAGAGAGTGACTAATATCAAAACGTTTGCACCAAGGCCCTCGTGCAACCAAATCGTTTTCAGATTTTCGAAGTCCAAACAGTCGATCCAAACCGTTAGATGTTCAATCTATATTAAAATATGCTTGGAGACCAAATTTTACATTTTTTGGAATTTTTTTCTATTTATTAAGCCACTTTGAAATTTGCTAACCGGGTGAACAGTAAAAACAGTGCAACCAAATTCTGGACCATGTGATTAGCAATTTTCAAAGTAGCTTAATAAATAGTAAAAAAATTCCAAAAAATGTAAAATTTAGTCTCCAAGCAGATTTTAATATAGAGATCACATCTAACGGTTTAGATCGACCGTTTGGACTTTGAAAATCCGAAAACGACTTGGTTGCACGAGGGCCTTGGTGCAAACGTTTTGATATTAGCCACTCTCTCTCTCTCTCTCTATCTATATATATATTATAATTACCCGATCAGATAATGGATACGAAATAGGCTTTACTCGTACCCTTACCCATTTAGATAACGAAAAAAAATCTTTGCATGTACCTGTACCCAACAAGTTTACGGGAAAAAAAATGTTACCCGTACGAATTGAATAAATGAATAAAAGGGTGCCAATGACACCCCTAGAAGCGGAGGTGGTGTATTTATGCAACGAAAACTCTAGCCCCCCTAAAGAACCGTAGTTTTACTGCAACTTCTTGAAAAATAATTGAAAAGAAATATAACACTGCCAATATATTATTTTTTGGAGGAAGAAATGTAGATGTCAAGCCTCAAGATTCCAGTAATCTGGTAAATAAAAGTTTTATTTCCGACTCAGCTATTCATAAGAAGTGAAGGCCTACCATCCAAAGTCCAAACCCTTTGTATTAAATTCATAACTGGTTTCATGCATTCTGAATATGTTTTGCTTTACATTTTCTATTTCTAGATATCTTGATTACCAGCCGAGTAACATGGGCCACGTAAACACCTTGAACTTGAAAAGCCCAAAATTAAGTACAGCTGTCTGGGTCCAATAGCACGAGAATGGAGCACATACATTACGGGGATAACTAATAACTAACCAGACTATTTAACTTTCCAATGTCTTACTTAACCAAAAAAAACAAAAAGAAAAGGTTTCTATTGTAAATTAACACAAAGCTTATGTAAAAATTCGGCCTTTCAGAGGGAACATTAAGAAAAGAAACATCTATTATGAGAACATAAAAGAACAATGTTTCGTAATGTCATAAAAATAAGATAAAGAAAAAGCCAGATATCGAGCTACATCAAGGCTAGGCAGAAGATGAACAGAAAAGACATGGCATAAAATGCAGATACATAACAAAGGCCTTTGGAAACATTATTTGAATTCAATGTGGGGCCTAAAATGGATCGTGCGTAGACAACATAAAAATCACGGCTGGAGACCCTAATAAGATAGTGATAACTAGGAGAAGGACGGCTATAGGGTAGCAAACTGGAGCAAGCGTCACATACAGTCCCAATCCAAATGCTACAACCATACTACTCGATGCCATCAGAAATGATATTGTTGAAAATACAAGACTGCTGTCAGATACCTTATTCAAAGTTTTCATAAGAAGCGCAAATAAGCTTAAGAATCCATGTATGAATGCCAAAGCGTTCACTAGAATAAAGGCCTGGAACATATATCTCTTCCCTAGAACTGGTGTACCGTGATCTTGGTTATAACCTCCGGGGATCGTGAAAGCAGCAGCAAATGTTACTGTTGTAATAAGTACAGAGCCCAGTCCGATGAGTTGAGTTCTCTCCCATTTATTTTCCAATGGTGGTTCCATTACATCGTCAAACCACTTGCGAGTAAATTTATAATCTTTATGAGTCTTAAGGTACTCGTCAATCATGTCATCATCAATATCCTGTAAGAGACAAAAGAAGTTTATGTTATAATATTACTACCAATACCAACAGTTTCAATGAAAAAATATGATTGAAAGCAAGTCACGTCTTATTTACTTTGTTACCGATCATTAATTGCAAAAAAATAACGAAATTAAGTAACAGATATCAAGTTCTAATATATGGAAAAGAATGCCAAGGGAAAAGATATATATATTTGTGGTATTGGGTGATACTCCAATGCACCGAGAAACTTTATAAGATCCATATATAGTAACTATAAATTCATAGAACGATTGTAAATTAACAGGAAGTATATAATTGCAGGCATTAACATAATAATTTTAATTTTCAGATTTAGTAAATAACATATAGATTGGACTAGTAGATATCACAGATGTTGAGCTCTCAATTAAATTTAATATATTTTATACCAGTAAAGTCAGAATTTGAATATTTATTTATTTTTCTAAATCAGCCATGGAAAAATCGGACGGTTGATATCAAAATTCTAACATTTTTTAGTAAAAAGGTGTACTGGAGTTAGGGCTGATTAATGAGCGAGCATGAGCGAGTTAGGGTATGCTCATGCTCGGCTCATTAACTTAATGAGCGAGTTGTTAATGAGTATGTTGTTAATGAGCGAGTTATGAGCGAGTTGCCGAGTTGTTTTAGGTGATGAGATTTTGAAGTCGCGCCGAAAACTTTTCAAAATTTTCAGCTAAAAGTTCAAAACCAAATAATATTCAAGACTTTAAGCTATAGTAGCTGGGCCTAGGCCTGTAGTTAATCTGATAATGGATATTACGGATGGTTCTGGGACCTGCTTTCTTTAGCCCAGCAATCCTATGGCATGCATGCTTCAAACTTACTTCTTGGGCCATTTCAAAAAAAAGAATCAAGAGATTAGATGTGGCAGGATTTATGTAACTCAGTTCTTAATGAGCTAATGAGCAAGTTATGAGCGAGTTGGGGTATGCTCATGCTCGGCTCATTAAGTAAATGAGCGAGTTGTTAATGAGCGAATTATTAATGAGCATTTAGCGAGCGAGTTATGAGCGAGTTACGAGTTATGAGCAATTTACTCACCCCTAACTGGAGTAAAATTCATATTGGTGTTGTAGTACTTTGGCAGCACAATTCTTAGATAAATTTATAGAAAAAAAATATCTATTGTTCACTATGCCTCAGATAAAAAATATGTTAGACTTTGCCTATACTACGACCTTAAGTCACATTGGTGTTGACACTGAAGCTATTATGTCTAACCAGATTACTCAATTAGCTAGTATATGTGTTTTGCGAGCCTGGTAGTTCAGTAGTTGGTAGCAACACACAAGTTAACTAAAATAAATAGGAAATAATTTTCTGATGTTTTCTTTAATTTAGGCATACCTCTCTAGTTTTTACTTGCTCGGCGGAAAGTTCGAGTGGTGTCCAGCCCTTCTTGTTTCGGACTGTTTCTGCAACTTGATAGTGTTCCCAAATAGCTCTCATAATTGACCTGTGTCCCTTCTTTGCTGCAATGTGAAATGGTGTATCTCCTTCATAATTTGTTGCAGTAATCATTTTTTCTCGCTTTTTTTTAAAACTGGCGTCCTCAAATAGACCTGAAAAAATATGTACCCAATTCTTTTCCGCAGCAATGTGAATAAGATTTCTTCCACGAGGATCGTGCAACTCGGCATCATCAGGGCACCCTTCAATGAATACCTTTACAATGGTCAGGTTTCCCTCGCATGCGGCTTCATGAACAGGAAACATTCCATCTGAAAATGGAATGCATGCCAGATTAGGGTCAACTTCTAACATGATCTGTACCATGGAAGTATACCCTTCGGTTATTGCCATGTAGAATGGAGATTTCATTTCGTCATTGACTTTGTATGCCAATTCTGAATCCAAGTTCATTAGCAAGCGGCCGATATCTCTATGACCGTGTTGTGCAGCCACATGCAAGGCTGTGTCTCCATTTTTCTTTCTTTCTTTTAGTGCATCTTTCACAACCACACGATCACTTTGAATGAGGTTGTGGATGACCTTCTCATTACCGACCTTCGCAGCACAGTATAGAGGTGTCTCTAACATGTAGTTCCGTGCTTTCAACAGGGACATATCTCTTTGAAACACCTTCAAAGCTAGCTCGTTATGCCCCTCAGTAATAAGTAGGTGAAGAATTGTGTCTCCAGAACGCGTTGCACTTTGAAGCTCGGATTGGACAGTCTGGTTTTCTGCGTTTACTTCTTCAGGGGCAGAAGGAGAGGCCTCTATTGTCACCTGATTAGACAAGGTAAAATTTCATGAACGCATCAAAATTGGACTTATTTGAAACATATCATCTTTTATAGAGGAGGTAATTAATGACGGAATTAAATCTGCTGCGATCCTCTTCTGATGAATAGTAACCCTGTTATCCCTCCTTTTCCGAATCTAACTGTTCAATTTTTTCGAGAACGAATCTCGAAGCAACTTTTTTCAAGAACTGTTCTGTACATATATCTCGAAACTGTTCAATGGCTGGATTCGGAAAATGAGGGATAGAAGGGTCACTGTTCATATCCAAGAATCGCAACAGATTTGGATTCAATTAATGACACATCTCTCAGACATTTTGCTCGATAATTAATTAGGCTGGGGAACATTCCAATTAAGCAGGGATACTTTCAAAGCTGTCATGATACACTTGACAATAACTAATCTTGGGAGCAATAAATACGTTTAGCACTATATTTTAGATTATCTAAAATCATATTCTTGGTCGGTTATGTTAGCTACAATCAGTATTTAAAAGCTTTATTCTGTAAGAACGTGCATATTTTTTTGTTATGAAATTTGAGTAATTTTGTGCAAGATGAATGAATTTGACAGATAAACAGCACCCAAATATATCATAAAATGAAAAATTTCAAGGCTGGCATCCTGAATTTATACAAAATGAACTTAGAATCATGTTTTTTGGACATGTATATGCATGAGTAAGGAGTCATTGGTGTTGAAAATAATATTTTGGTCAAAATATTTATTATTAAATTAGTTTTGTAATGCATTATTACAAAATAACAGATTCTTGATTAGTATAAGTATTGGGCCATATTGAATTTTTTTTATGAAGTATATTGAACCTTAACTATTTGTCTTTTATATATATTAATTAGCCTCCCTATATAATATTGTAAAGTTTACAAATCAAATTCAGTTAGTTACTAGGAGACTGCATTTTCATTTCCATATACTTGCTTTGGTTTCCCAATCATCAGCATTAAAGAAAAAAAGTTCACAACAACAAAGTAGGCACTTTTCGCGAGACAAAAGCGCATTTATGACGGGACTTCGTCGCGAAAAGTACCGTCGCAAATAGAAAAAACATGTTTATGACGGTACTCCGTCGCGAAAAGTCACTTTTTATCCTCGCGAAAAGTGTTTGTCTTTTGTAGTGGTTATTGCTCTTGGAAAGTTCAAAAAGGAAGATTTTTTTTTTTTTTTGTCATTAACATTAAACAAAGCAAGTGTCCAAATAAAAAAATCTTCAGCGGAGAAACATAAAAAAAAAACTGTCCAAAGATAAATTGAGCAATCCACAGTTAACTAAAAATAATGTTTAGCTTGTGTCTCTCCTTCCCATATATACTATTTCAAGCTCTACTAAACAAGTAAACATATTTTGTATTAAATATATCAAGAATTAAACTTGGTATTAAACATATTAGTACGTCAAAATTTCCCAACAAGATGCACACTAGAAAAATTCTGATAAAAAAACATAACAATAATAATAGGAATTAATAAAATGAAATTAAACTAAATGTAATATGTATTATTATTACTTCACGATGTTATCATGTTTTTCCCTGTGTGCTTCCCCGTTTAAGTTAGGAAGATTATTGACACTATATATTTAATGAAGCAGTAATTTTGAAATATTACCTTCATTTCTTGCGATTCTTCGGGCAATAGTAGAAGACGTCGAATTAATACATCACTGTTGCCTTTTATTGCTGCTCTGAAAAGATCAACAGGCATAACTGCACGTTCGGTTACCATTTCAGATCTTATGCTTTGGGAGGATGGAATGGCCATTACTATCACGTTTAGCTTAAATTACTCTCACACTTTAGCAAAATAGGATAGATTATTGGGGGAAGATTTTGTAGTGGAGTCTGGAAATCAATAACTTGAATTACTCTTACTCTATCGCAAAGTATATAGGACATAAAGACTGTTGCGGGAAGATTTTATAGTGGAGTCTCAAGGCCAATAATGGGTTATTTTTATTTAAATAATTTAACTTCTGACCGGTCACATTCTGCGTCAGTGGGAAAGGCCTTAATTTTTATTTATTTTTTGATAAAAAATGTTAGTCAAGCTCACGGAAAGGCCTAAATTATTTGGGGGAACCTTTCGCCTCTCTTTATTCTTTCATATCCTCTTCAATTTATAATTTATTAAAGGATAATGTTGTCTTGTTGAAGCAAAATCACCTAAATTTTATATCATACACGCATGTATATATCAAAGTACGGTTCAATTTTTTTTTTCACTCAGAAATAACGATTCCTATATATTTGGAATGTGAAATCTGCACGAATTTTTCAAGCAAAAAAAGAAGAAAGATTAATACTGGATAGCTAAAGGAAAAATTTTGTAGGTGGGGTATGGAGCGGGGAGATGGATTGTTGCTAACCTCCCCTGCCATACTTGACGTCTCTCTTTTCTCTTTGTTTTTCGTGTTCTTATTTCATCCGATTATTCATACTTTTCAATTTGTCCGTCTTCGTAATTTTTTTGGTTTAATTTGTACAATTTGTTCCTTCAACATTATTCATCAGCAAATTCATATGGTTTGCAAAGAATGCGAAATGAGTCGGACGAGTGTTGATGACAACACAAGAGCTTCCAAGGTCACATAACCTTCTTCTATCACGCAATCCAAATTGTCCTTGGTGATAGAAATAATTGTAAGATGATGATACCAAAAAAATGCTTTGTCAGATAAAATAACAATGACATCAAGGTGCTTCCTTCAAGCATACTGTGTTTTTTTTTAGAAAAAGGTGCTATTTTTGAATTATATTAACGACATTCATTAATTTTTTCTTAATCTAATAACATCTCTAACGGCTCAGATTGACTCCAGTTTTTCTCCAAAAAATACAGATACGGAGAGTTCTCAGAACAACAACTTATAAGATTTTGTAAGTAAACAAGTTGTGTTGTTAGGAGCGAGTAGAATAGGTATGTGTTAACAGGTAATGAATATTTTTTTAATCAAATATAGTTTATATTAGTCAAAATATAATATTTGTTACATTATAAAAAAAAAATTCGAAAATCTAACAGGTAAAATCTTTGAAAACTAACGGATATCTGATTATTATCCAGATCATGAAGAGAATCCAAAACCCGTAATTATTAACTCCTATGGTCCGAGATTGGTATATAAATGTTTGGAATTCAAATAGGTTTCTGGGTTGGCAGTTGATCTCTCTCGACTTGGAAGGATGAACGAGGAAAGAGAGGAGGTAGAGGTGGTGAACACAGAGAAGGCAATTAGATGGGTTAGGTTGGATTCAGATCGAGTCGGATTCAAATGAGTTATATATCATATCATTGTTGGACTATGGGTCAAGTCCGATTGAGTTTAAGTTCATTCAATTTTGCCGTTTCATTATCAAAATCAGGTCGGATTTGGATCAGTTTAGCTTTGTCGCAAACGAAACTTCAGAAATTATATCTAAGGCTTTGAAAAACACACAACTTCGAAATTGTTTATGAAACATTTCTAAAACGCATAAGACATCTGAAAAGGTTGTCTAAGATGTTTCTAGGTAGAGGCACATACAAATTAACCATAATAAAACTGGACATTATCCTACAAATAAAAGATCGAAAGATCTTCTGTATAACTTCAAAGAATTAGGTTGAGATTTGTTAACCAAACTTTTTATTGCTAACACAAGGGAAAACGTCAAAATAAAAATTAAGAATGCACCTTTTGCTCTCCTATTTTTTTTTTTTTTGTTTAAATGCTGACAGTGGCTGTTAGTTACAGATGTACCTTTTTTCTCTCCCTAATTCATTGAATTTATAATATAGAAAATCTAACGATCCGTATGCCATGGAAATCTAATGATCCTTTGGAATTCCAGCAGATTTATTTCCGTATGGGAAATAAATTTGCTGCTATTTCGAAAGATAGAAGGGTCCCTGCGATTCTAATCCAACTGTTCATTTATTGGATTGAAGGAATCTCAAAAGAAGTTATTTTTTGTACACGAATCTCAAAACATATGAACGGTTGGTGTTGAAATCGCAGCAGATTTATTTCCGTATCCCATACAGCATGGTGGTGCACGGCAAACGATGTGTACTCCTCTGTCTGTGTGGAAGAAACCAAGCTTTTACATGGAGGGAATAATTGTATTACATAATAATTCAACTCGAGGTAAATTCATTTTATTTTGTGTAATGAATTCAACTGCTCATTTGTCTTTAATTCATTAGTCAAACTCAATGCCCAGATGTCGAGGTCTACTTTATTTGTTTAATTAGTTCATTCAGTCGAGTTCAGATCGCACATCAGCAGCCAGCTGCTCATGGGTTGGTGGATGAAAAAAATAATCTTTCCCTTCTGACGCAATAAAGTACTTAATAAGTTCAATATAATCATTAATTTCATCACATCTAGACCCCATAAAAGGGCTAATGAATTTAAAAAGAAAATTATTAATACCAAACACCAATGTTTGAAGTAATTTTTTTTAAGATGGGAAGCAATTGCAATGTTTATTGTAATATATCGGTATACATACAAATTCATAACAAGTGGATTTAAGCTTGCCAGCTTATGGGTCATATTGTTTCGTAGTTGGTTAATTAAATTAACATATCCCAAAACATGTCTTGGTTTGGATATTATTATTATTTTAAATGCGTAGGCCTAAATAAAAGGAGAAACCGGCAGGATCGATGACTTTGCTGCACGATAGAACATGCATTAAAGATTTAAGACACGCATCTTAGACGTTTGAGTATATCTTTTATGAAGTGTGCAATAAATTAGGAAGATATTTTTCTAAGTTTATGCAAAAGGCAAACTCTAGCTGAATTTTGTATTTTCGTACTCTTGAAATTGTTTTTTCCTAACTTTTTTTTTTTAAACTGCTGAATTTTTTTTTTTTGGAACTTTTG
>JAJGRX010000444.1:0-23565 GCA_025461125.1 Carex kokanica
ATTGATGTCTGGAAGGCCATAGAAAAGGGGTACACCCCGGAATATAATAAAGGCACCAACATAATAACTACCGAATCTACACTTGCTAAGAAGGTAAATGATACAACAATAAATGCAATACTAGGTGTGGTACATGAATCAATAGCTTTAGTGTTCTCGAATACCACAAATGCCAAAGAAATGTGGGAAGCTCTTGTGAACAAATATGAGGGTAATGAGCAAATTAAGAGAACCAAACTCACGGGGTTAGAAACTAAATTTGAAACTTTTAGTGTAGAAAATGGTGAGCCTGTAGAAGACACATACAATAGACTTTTGCAAATTCAAAATGAATTTATCGAACTTGGATAACCACTTTCTAACAATAAGATTGTAGGGAAAGCTTTTATGTATTATGCTTAGGAAACCAAGGTGGGAGTCAATGGTAAGCGCACTAGAAGTGCTCTCGGGAGTACAAACTTTAACTTCAAAGGAACTATTTGCTCATCTTCGAAGTTGCGAAGAAAAGCTTCGACAAACCAATGACCTTGAACCCAAAGCCTAAATCACTTCCCTATATGCTCAAAACCAAAAATATCCAAACTCAAAACCTTACAATCTTTCACCTTCATCATTATCCTCTTCATCCTCAAGTGACTACAACCAAAACAAAAGAGATAATGAACCTTCCGTGAATGCCAAACGATTAACCGAGACATTTCAAGGGATGCTAGAATTCGAAAAGAAGTACAACAAAAAGCGGGAGGAGAACAACAGGAGAGTCATTTGTCTTGGGTGCAATAAGGAAGGGCATTCCATCCAAACATGCTTCAAGCTCTTCCCTAGGAAGAGAGAAGGTGGTGAGTGATAAGAGCGTTGCTTTAGACCAAGAAGTGATGGAAAGCAAGGACACAAGAAGGAAAAAGCGATGCAAGCCGAACAACTCACCGACATTGACTACAGTTGGTGGAGAATCCGAATCGGAGTCGGAGAGCGAAGGAGTAGTCAACCTAGCATTGATGGGTACACATGACAGCGAAGCTTCGACTAGCTCTTCAAGTAAGGTATGTCGAAAATCAAAGTTGGTTAATCATAAATGTGCAATCTTGATTTGAATGATGATTGTGAAACTTCTAGTGAGTCAAACATTTTCTTAAATGATGAGTTATCCAAACGGACTAACAATAGGTTGAGAATCTTGCTTGATGTATCGCATGCCGCATTGCTCATGAAAGATGGCAAAATCCTAAATTTAAGATCCGAGATCCTTGAGCTAGAGTCTAAGGTAAAAAGTCTTAAGTCCGCACTCTTGGAGTCACACACAAGTCAAACTCATCAAGAGGATATTAGGAATCTTAAAAATTGAGATAAACAATGTACGAGATGAGAATAAGAGCTATAAGGCAAATAATGTAATAAATAAAATATTAGACTATAAAGTCAAACACTATGAGTCCAAGATTAAAGAACTTGAAAATCATGAGCAAGTACACATAGCAGAGATAATGATTGTTAAAAGTAAAAATACAAAATTTGGAGACCGAGAACAAGGCTTTGAAATCACCTAATGAATTTGATAGTGTCATTAGGCTAGATCCTCACTCACAATCAAGTAATAAACTTAGAAACCAAGGATTCATTAAACTGGGACATGGATACAAGAAGGGTAAACCCTCATTTGAATCCAATTGCTTGGAAAGCCTAAACATTAAAGGGGAACAAACTCAAAAATTCAATAATAAAAAATCTCAACAACATGAATTTAATAGCAAAAACGATACCCATATAAAACATATAAATCTAAGAAAAACATAACATTTAATTCAAAAGAATCGAATAATAGTTAATTTAAAAATCAAGATGGAGTATGGTGTTATAAAAGTTACAATGTAAAGACTCAAAATAATGAGTCAAATAGAGATGTTCCCCAACATCCAAAGAAAATTGAGTTTAATGCTAACAAACATAGGAACACAACTTATAAAGCATTAAATAAAAGGAATAACAATATTAGAAAGTATGAAATTGATGACAATTCAACCACAATAAGATACTCTCGCTCTCAAGAGCTTAAAGGATCTCGACATTACTACTCCAAGCAAGGATCAAGCCTTAGAACAACTCAATTCACCAACCACCGCAAATTATCCTCAAAATTATGTAACTATTGTTGTAAACTTCACACACTTCGGTGGAATGTAGGTTTAGAAGGAAGAACAACATGTTGAATGTTATTTGGATGCCTAAATCTAGAAAAGAGTAAATAGATGAGAAACTTATCTCCCCAATAAATCTCAACTTCAACATTATTAAGGAGGAGATAACTGCATGGTATATGCTAGTACCCCTTGCTAATGTATATCCAAATGTATATGGTTCATCAAAATTGTTCAAGGAAATGTTTTGAATCATTGAAACCTATGTGTGTATTTCAATTTAATTATCTAAGTGTATATACATATACATACATACATATATATATATATCGAGAGATCGAGAGAGAGAGAGAGATGGGCTATTGTGCTTTGCAAAGTAAAGCGAACGTTTGACTTCGGGCTCGTTTTCAGATTTTCAAAGTCCAAACAGTCGATCCAAACCGTTAGATGTTCAATCTATATTAAAATCTGCTTGCATACCAAATTTTACATTTTTTGGAATTTTTTTACTATTTATTAAGCCACTTTGAAAATTGCTGATCACATGGTCCAGAATTTTGTTGCACTGTTTTTACTGTTCACCCGGATCAGCAATTTTCAAAGTGGCTTAATAAATAGCAAAAAAATTGTAAAAAATGTAAAATTTGGTATGCAAGCAGATTTTAATATATATTGAACATCTAACGGTTTGGATCGACTATTTCGACTTTGAAAATCCGAGCCCGAAGTAAAACGTTCGCTTTTCTTTGCAAAGCACAATAGCCCATCTCTCTCTCTCTCTCTCTCTATATATATAAATATTATATAGTTGGGCTATGGTGTATTGCAATGTATAGCCCCTCTTGTAAATTGGACTATAAACCATTGGATTCGGAGTTCAAATAGTCGATCTAAAGGGCTCAACATGTTCTCCATATTAAAATGTGCTTGGAGACCAAATTTTATATTTTTTGAAAATTGTTTACTATTTTATTAGAATTTTTGAAAATCATTGTTTTTCAGAAATTTCTGGACCATAGAAAAACTGTGATTTTCAAAAATTCTAAAAAAATAGATAACTAATTTCAAAAAATGTAAAATTTGGTCTCCAAGCACATTTTAATATGGATATCAAATTGAATGGTTTGGATCGATTGTTTGAAAATGAAAATCATAAATTTATAGTCTAATGTTCAAGAGGGACTATACATTGCAATGCACCTATAGCCCAACTCTATATATATATAACAATTAGAATTAAGATACCTTTATTATACAACGGTCTAGATATAAGTGATAGGTTGTATAGCAACCATGAAATTCGATTTCCTTACGAAATATAATTTATAATGAACAAAATGACCTTAACAGTTGCAACCAAAGGTTTAAATAGCGTTTATCGCGTCATAGTGAAACAACTGAAAACACAACGCTATGTCCAAATAGCGTCGCTATAGCGCCATAGCTTTTATGATCCAAAAACGCTATAGCGCCGCAATAGTGCGCTATTTAGAACCTTGGTTGCAACGATTAATTAGCCGTTGTAACGGAAGCCCTTTCAAGTCAGAGAGCTACTGTTGTGTGAAGCGTTGCATGGTTACAACCGTTACACTTATTTTTCACTGCATTAAATGCATTAAATGCATTAAATGCTGGAATTTGAATTGATCTCATAAAAATCATTTCAACGGTTACTCCCAGGAGGCGCGGCGCTAAATTCTCTTTCCTTCTTTCTTTCTTCTTTCCTTACTCGACCCTTCCTATTTCTCTCCTCTTCTATTCTCCACTGGTTCTACCACCACCAAGCCACTCTAAGAGCTCCGGCCACCAAAACTTACGAGGAAAGTTGCATTTTGCTCTCCTCTCTACTCACCTCTACTCTCCATTTTCACTATTACTCTTCCTATCTCTCTCTCCACCAAAACCTTAGCTTCACATCTTCAATTTTGGCGATCCGACCATTGGATTGATGATCCGACTACATCTTTGGCATCCTCACATTACTCTCAACCAGAATATCAACTTTGATCTTCAATCGGTAAAATTTCCATCTCTAACTCTCGAAATGGCACCAAAAACCAAGGGAAAAAGGCATCGGGAAAATACTGTGATTGAAGAGGATTGGGAAATTGACTGTGAGAACCGGTATCTGTTTAGGGACATGAATGCCTATGCTAGGTTTGTCGGGGGTATCGACTCTCGTGAATTGTCGATGTGCTTCTATTTTACCAAAATGCTTCCTTTTACCGATCCTGAGGATGGTCAGATCGATGCATACACTGACCACTGGAACTGGAGACCCTTGGTTGAGTGTGATACCACATTTATCGACATGCTTACTCGGTTATTCTATGCCAATTTTCAACTTGACCTAAACCCGTTTGTGTGTACCTCTCATGTCTGCGGTAAGATGATTAACCTTTATTTAGCCAATGTGGCTTTATGGTTGGGCCTCGTGAATGACGGTAACGAGGTATATATTATGAGAAAATGACCAAACACAACCACCGGCTCTTGGTACTGACTTTGATTACAAGCGTTGGTTCAATCCCACTAAGCCACTTCACCCTCTGTACTCTACCTCTCTACCATCTCTGCACTGCCTTGCTCACCTGTTCATCAACAACATCCTCACCCCTAAATCCACCATCAAAACCAACATCAAATTTGGCAGGTCTTTTCTATCTTTGTCATCTTATCATGCTAGATGACATGACCATCAACATTCCATACATTATCTTATGCCACATGCGCAATGCAGCATCCAACTCACAACACAGTCTCCGTCACGGCCACCTAATTGGTAAGATTCTAGCCGTTCATGACATCCATATCCCCGTAGACCACGAAGTACTCAACCCCACCGACTTATGTGGTCAACTAAATAAATTGGGATAGTATGAAACGGCAGTCCAAGGTATCACTCATCTCACTCCAACTGACTGTCCAATTAACCGCTCGATTGTGGCCCCCAATGCGGTACCAAATCAATATTGGGATCCAAACACAAGCATTCCGGGTCCCACGGTACCTCCTACCCAGTCTCAAGGTGAGTCCTCCTCTCAAACCGCATCGAATGACGAGTCGGTAGCTGAACAAATGAGGTGGATGATGAGTCAAATGGGAAACCTCACAACAGGGATGGGCCAAATTCAAGAGACAATGGCGAAGAATCAAGAGATTAATTGCGGATACTCGGTACAAGAAACTCAAAAAGCAACTTCGAAACATGAGTACTGTGCAAACAAATCTCTTCAAGAAGGTGACAAAGCACTTCAAGGACACTTCGTCTGGTGAAGAAGGAGCATCCTGTGGGGGGGATGATTGATCGGTGGTGGATGGCATCTCACTTTACTCGTATCTCTATTTTTATTATCTTATGGTTTAGAGAGAGATTTTAAGGTTCGTACTAGTATTTCTATTCTGTTATCTTGGTTGCTATGCTCGGTAAACTGAATTTTTAGGTACGTAACTTTAGGTGTATGACATGCAAACATGATCCTATCTATTTGGTAATTTAGGAGTTTAATTGCTATATGTTTGATAGATAATTTAGGTTCGTTGATGCATGAATGCTTAATTAGATAGAATAGGTGATTTTGAATGTCTCATATCTCTATCGACTTATTGCTATAAAATATATATACGATATCGAGAGTGGCAAGTGAGTCTCATAAATTTTAAGCTTACTCATGGCCATACCTATATATACATACATCTGTATAAACTGCTTCGAATACAATTTCAAATTAAACATATATATATGTATTCTCTATCACAAAGCTTGAATTGTTTTTATAAACATATACATGCATCTATATATATCTAAAAAGACTATTGGAGAATATGTAAACGAAAACTTCAAACTATTACACGATCTATATGTGTAAAGAAATCGCCTAGCTTGTTCAAGCTAATTATCTCTCATCATTGATAACCGTACTATCAGTCTTATAAAGGTTGACATTAGATATTTTATGACTCGATAAGCTGCACTATGTCATTCCACATGATATACCTACTATATTCTTATTTCATGCATACATATACGAAACTTCAATGTAATTATTCATGAGAATAAGAATTTTAAAATCAGAAACTTAATGCATCATCAAATATAAAATTTCCATTTAAATTGGCATCACATTGAATATAATATAATTTCAATATAATCTTCTAAGGAAGAATAAATTCAATTTGATCAATTTTAAACTTTAATTAAATTAATAACCTATAACTTCAATATATTTGAGTATAAGACTCTATTTGACATATATTGCACAATATTAAATTTCCATATTCGTGTGCAGTGCATATATGCGTGTTAATTGCCATATCATTTTCTTTATGCTTTAATTGCCATATCATTTATGTTATGCCTTAATTTACAATTTTATAAAAATAAGGGGGAGTGCATGAATTGAGGGGGAGCCCTCTCATTTTTTATTGTAATATATTCACCCTTTTGACCATTTTCAAAAAGGGGGAGAGATATTACAAGTTCGTTAAATTGGTATTCGTTAAACACCACACAAGGGAAAGAAAGCAAAAACAAAAATTTCAAAATTTCAAATTTGTGGGAATATCCAATTTATGCACTCACGTAATATATATGTTTTGCAAATCGTCAAAGGGGGAGATTGTTGGATTGTGCCATAATCTACTTGTCTGCTTGACTAGATTTGCAAAACATATATTGTTGAATTTTACAGTTTCATGTCTTGAGATATTGTGCAGGTTCATGACAATATGAATTGCTAAAATACACATCAATGATACATGATGAATTGAAATATTAATCAAGGATGAGTCATGAAGAACCAAGGATTGGAGCTAGAAGCATCATCTCAAGATTAGGTTTAGAAATTTGTAAAATTGATAAAGCATGCTTGAGATTGAGGTAATTTACCTTAACCGTTGCAACGGTTAATTAACTGTTACAACTGAATAAATCAATCACAGCCAAATCAATATTCCATCGTGACAGCCGTTGCAACAGTAGACCAGAATTTCCAGAGAGTAACCGTTGTGACAACTGTTGCAACGGTTAATAGTCATTAGGGTTCCCAGCGTAGCCAAACCTGTCATCTGGAGTTAACTGTTGTAATGGTTATTCTACCGTTGCAATGGTTAAGTCGAGATACCTTATTTTGCTCAGCTCTCTATAAATAGAAGCAAAATCTAGATTTGGAGAATCGCTCTAGCCGCCCACAATTGCAATATTCTGAATTCTTTTCAGATCTAGAAAAAATCATTGTTGCTTGTGCACACAACTTCAATATATATACTACAATCTCAAGCATACTCAACCACAATCAATCTCTTGTAAGAAGTAGTGTTATCCTTTGGTGATCTTCTTGTTTGATTCATACATTTGAGCCGTTAGTGCTCGTGAGCCATTTCCGTGCTCGGGCCATGTGACTTCCCAAGGTTTGTAAGGGCTCAACAGTTCCACCTTGTACTCCTTTCTCATTGGATAAAGCAATGTGCGCCATCTCGAAGGTCGCGAAGGTCCGGAGACGTAGGCATTAGTACCGAACTACGTAAACAATTCTCGTGTCAAGTGTCTCTTAACTCTTCTATTTTTTTTTACGCACACTTGCTTAGTTTAATGTTATTTGAGTTTCCGCCAAGAATAACTTCACGCGATAGTTAAAAGTACTTAGGTGTAAATTTTAAAAGGTCCCGTATTCACCCCCTCTAGGTGCCTTAGGAACCAACAATTATAACACTCAAATGAATTAAAATAATACCAAAAGAAAACACTAATAAAAGTAATATTTTAACACCAACTCATGGCATCATGCCATTTGTAAGTTATTGAGACAACACTAAATTAAAAGAACTAAAGATAAACTAATCCATTGTTTTCTAAGAAAATAAATGTAAACTAATTAAACCAATACTAAAACAAAACTAATTAAAATGTCCTGCATTATTTCTAGAATAAGGCTAGCATGCTACCTGTAGCATAAGGACATGTCGTGCTATCCTCTCAAAAACCTATTGAATATGCTTCTACGATGAATCCAAACTGTTAAAAACCAATTTACTTCACGAGTGATTCCTTTATATGCAAAATTATAAATCTTTGAAATGCATTTAGTATAAAGTCAAGCAGTAAAAAAATGAAGATTTATAAGTTAATTTTAATGCATTCATTTTTTTATTAATTTTTTTACCACTTGACTTTATACTATATGAATGCAAAAATTTATAAATTTTATATGTAAATGCATCACTCATGAGTATATTGGTTTCAACGGTTTGAATTTGTCATTTGAAGTCTATTTAATAGATTTTGAGGGGGGTAGCACAACGTGTCAGTATGCTACACGTAGCACAGTAGCCTTTCCCAAAAATAAGCATGTGATAATACTTAAAATATTAACTATAGATTTTTTTTTGTTTCAGGCCCTAATTAAAATGGTTTTCTCTCTATCCAACAAGTACGCTTAACATCCTCAGTTGACCTGCTGAACTGATTATCACCATCTTCAAGAGATTGCTATTGAAAAATGAAAAAAAAAAAAAATCATGAATAATGATCTGACTAGTTTTTTGTAGGTTGAGTTTTTCATAGATTGGAATTCAGTAAAGCGAGTATATGTATTAGATGAGAGTAAATTTGTTGCTAGATTTGTGTTTTCTATTTTTCTAATTTAATGATTTACAAAATACTTTTAATTCCAATACGAAAATTATGGCACTTGTTGTTCAAATCTTTTCAATCAGTAAAATATTAATAATAGATATTAACCTGGTAAGCAGTTTAAATGATTGTTAGTTGTTTCGTACCTGAAACATTGGAAACTGTGGGAATGTGGGAAAAGATGGGGAGCAAGTAGTAGTAGTACTAGTAGTACCGGTAGTTTGCCATGTCTGCTTCCCTGAATTGACTTGAGTTCTCTCATAAGCAATAGGAGGTTGCACTGGATTGTTTATTTCTGGTACAACTCTATTATTGAAGTACAATGCTGGACTAACAAATAAGAATACAATAAAGTTTAGGTTAGGCAAGATCCGTATTAGTAAAACTTGTACCATTTGAGATATCATGATCCAAAACTAATGAAATTGATATGCAGTACAAATGCGTAAAATTCAACTTTATATGTTGCATACAGTGATGGTAGGGAAACCTACTTTTGATATTCGGACACTTCATTCTTCTCACTATTCCAATTCGATTCCCTCCTTTCCATCTTCATACCAATATTTCCTTCAAATGGTGATTGCAATAGGATTTTTTCTTTGCCTGCCTTTGTCTGTTGAAGGAATGCAGATTGTTGCACGAATGAAGAAGAAGTTCCTTCTTGGTATGGCTGCATCTGCACTTGCCCTTGGGTTGTTGGCAGCAATGTACTGTTTCGAGGTAGCATCTACACACCATTGTAGAGAGTATTACATATTATTTTGAGTAAAGATCATTACACTTTTTGTGAGAAGAGAAGAGATGTTTCTATTTGGTGTCTAATTCTCTTTTGATTTTGCTCAAAATCATGTAGCTAGGCTCAAAGTCCTACATGCATAATCTCGATCAATAATCTCGAAATTAATATATATCATACATGAATTGAATGCATTACAACATTAAACAATATATAAATAACGTACCGATGATGGAAACACCGATCCATCCAATTTTGATGAATTTCTTATCAAATACTTCTGACATACAAAAAAAAAATGTCATAGTGTTAGATAATTGCTTTAGTTTTCGTAGAGTATATATATTGATTAAATGCCAAACCAATTATCTAAATCAATTGGCTATTTTATAAGAATAGATGAGGAGTACGCAATATTGGTCTGGCAATATTTTTTTGTCGTTCGACTGTACACATGCATTATAACATAAACATAAGACTATTTGTCCTAGTGTATAGCACAATTTGTGCCTAATAAATGTAAAATATCAGCTCAAATTGCGCAAACATGACAAAAAAGAAAAAGAAAAACTGAAATAAAGATATTTAATTCTTTTAAGGCTTGTCGAACAATTAATCAATTGTCAGCCCATTATGAAAATTTTAAAACATGACAAATACAATACAAAGAATTAAGACTTTTGTAATGAAGCATCAACTTTGTATGAATTAATACAACAATAATTATTAATCATTTACCTTCCTCTTACGAACTTGATTGAGGACTTGCATCAACCTCCGCTCACGTTCATCAAGCTCTTGGTAGGTGTCATGTGTTTCCATGTCACCATATAATAACCTTATAAAATAAAAGATTGTTATTTTTTAAGTGTAGTCGACGACTCAATTGCATGACCACCGATAATCCAGGTTTGTCTCGAATTTATTTATTTATTTTATTATTTATCTGATTTCTTTTTCAGAATTTTTATTTACAAAATTTTGTTAATTTTATAGCCCTCACTAATGAATTGTGCATATAATTTTCAACACTTTGTTCTTTTGCGAGGCCAAAAATTGACTTATTAAATCGTTATATCTAATATTGCAGATATTAAGACAAGTGAACTTAATTATATCCCACTAATGAAGTAGCAACTAACCACATAGTGTCTTTCAATTCTTCATATCTGCCATGTGATTTCATCACCTCTTCATTAAGATCCTACAAAAATATTCATCTATGTCATAAAGAATAAATATTATTAGTTAGTATATGGCTTGTCTCTTTACAATTAATCTTAATAATGCGTAAAGAATTTGTGGTGTTTATTATCTTTGCAGTTTAATTCTTGTTCTTTTTCCTTTTTCAATTTGTGGTGATTATGTTTCAGGTCTATAAAACTCTACAGTATGACTATAACAGGTTTTATATTGTGGTGTGATAAAGAGATTATAAATGAGATATAATTCGATCATTGTCTCATTTTATGCTACCTGGTACAAGAAATAATATTTGCAATAGAGCAGATACCTTTATCATCGAATCCCCGTTGATTTCAGACAAATTGGAAGTTGAGCTTGCTTGATTACTACTGATATTAAAAATAATACTTTAATTTAAAGTTGAAAGTAAATAATTAAATGCAATTCTGATCATATATAATTGAAAAGATACAATTAATTGGAACAAACAAAAACAATGTTGAAAAGAAAAAAAACCTGAAAAAAATGTATTCAGCGATTCAGCAAAAAGTTGTTCTGAAAGTTCCTTATTACTAACATTAACATTTTTCTTTGGAAGTGCCAAATAATAGTTAACAATCTGGTAAATGATTCGAACTATGATGCTTCAATTACTAGTATTGTCAGTACGACTTGATACAGAACTAATTGATGTTTATTCACACATATGGTATGTTTTTGGTTTTACCCTCCTTTCTTTCTATTTTTCAATTTATTATGACACAATTTTTTTTCTTGCTTAATTATTTTTTGTGTTAAATTATTAAAAGAAGTCATAAAAATGAGAAAGTTTGGGATTTAGATAACGTAATATTATGTTGAAACTCACCTTTAACTTTTGTCAATGAAACTGACCAATAACTAATTAACACTAGTTCTTATATAAAACCACATAAGTGATTATTGAGGTTATTTTTAAGGGAAAATTGAGGTTAATTCGCGAACTATCTGTTAAACAATTTTTAAGGGAAAATTGGTTATTTCTAAAAATGCCATCTCAAAATTTGAAATTGTAAAAATGCCACTCTAAACTTCATTCATTTCTAATTTTGCCATTTATACTGTATTCTTATTTTTTTTTTATTAAAAATTAACTGAAAAATACTGTTTTGGCAAATAACCTTGAAATTGTATAAAGGGTATAATCAGAAATACAGAAATACGTATACCAAAACAGTATTTTTCAGTTAATTTTTAATAAAAATAGCATAAGAATACAGTATAAATGGCAAAATTAGGAATTAATGAAGTTTAGAGTGGCATTTTTACAATTTCAAATTTCGGGATGACATTTTTAGAATTAGAAGGTTTTGGAGTGGCAAATAACCAATTTCCCCTATTTTTAATGTTGAAATATTTTATATCATATTCAACTTGTAACCAAAATTAATATATATAATATCTTAAGAAGTCAAGTTGTATTCTTAAAAGTATGAAGGGGTTTAGTGCAAATTAACTTGATTAAATAATACATCTTTAACCGTACAAAATTTCTTGTGGACGGAAATATTCTTGAGCTTTTAACTTCTTTGGGATTATTAAATTTATAATTAATTGGTCAAACTCTTGTTATCTTTTCTTTGAAAGATAACAATTAATAGTGTTTTATTTTCGTAAATCTTATTGGGTGCCTTCTAACCTTTTGAAAAAGAAAATAATACCATATACATAATATTTTTATCTCCAATTTCTTTTTACTCGGTGGAGCTATTGGTATTCCCATCAAGTACAGACCGCCCTATAACTTAGGAGTTATCGAAATCAAAAAGAAAAAAAAGAGAAATTGAGAGAGAAAAGGGAAGAGAGATAAAAAAGGGGAAAATTGTCGCGAATTGAATGTGATTTGGGGGTTACCGTTGGAAACGACGAGCGCACAGGAAGAAGTAAAATGGAGAAAGACAGAAGTCTGTTAATTCGCGAACTATCTGTTAAACACCGTGACTTTGATAAAGGGGCCATAGCTAAGTTACTCACGGAGTCAAATAAAGAAGGATCACTGACAGTGGGTCCCATTAGACAGAGCAACAGAATAAACGAATCGGTTATGCCAGATCAGACGCGGAAAGATGAGCTGTTAGTTGATGTGGCGAACGCTGATTAAATAGAAAGATTTAGCTTGTTATTTTAAGAATTTCCAATTAGAATCGTATCGCCTATAAATAGGCAATGTAATCATGGATTCAATTTTATGTTAAGTTCATTCTATTCCGAGAATTTCTCTCTTATTTCCTTCTCTAAGTTCGTAGTTCCGAACTAAGAAGTCTTCCTATTTCTTCATTAGTTCTTTCTTAATTCTTGTTAATTTCTTCTCGATTGAGCTTGACGCCTGAGATCGCTGCAAAAATAGTGGACAAAGGAACGAGGAAAAGATAGAAGAAAGGCGGGGTGTCGATCAGCAGCCCTATGAGATGATGACAAGAAAGGTACGGAGGTGAAGAAAGTTTCTTGATTGTTTGCTTGCAATTCTATGGCTGCTCTCGAATAACTCAACAGGCTTGATTATGAGCAGCGGACTCGACTTCGAACCATGTTGATATGTTTGCTGTTTCTATTTGCTTGTAAGTTCCTTTGCTTGGTTATATATGTTGCAAGTTGCTGGACTGTGATTTAATTGATGTTGTTAGCTTATCGTAGTTGATATGTTTGCTTGATTGCTAGTAAGTAGAGATAAATTTTTAGTAATGATACTTTATCTTTGAATGGCATACATATCTGACATAATATAAGAAACAATTAATGACCATATGTTCGATCTTGTTACAATTTCTGAACTCAGTATATGTATGGTGCAAGACATAACCTTAACTATGAATTCGGTACAAATGAACTACTTGCATGACTTGAACTATATATTTTATATAAATGGAATGCCTTAGAAATTAGTGGACCTTGTATTAATTGTTCTAGTGATGAATTGTCACTACTACAAAAATGATAATTCTACACTGCATATTGTACACGGTTTTTCCAATTTTATATAAAAACCGTGTACCAAATATGATTTTGTGAAAGCCCAAAAAATATGTAGGAATTATACATGGACATTTAGTTAAGAATCAATGTAGAATTATTTGAGAGAACTACACGGTTTATTAGGGATCAAAAATCCGTGTCGAAAGAAGACCGTGTGGAAAAAATTGAGAGAGCTACACGGATTTTTGTTAAATATCCGTGTAGGAATATATACACGGATTTTTGATAATATATCCGTGTAGAAATAGTAGAAATGTACACATATTTTATTATAAATAGCCGTGTATGATTATTTGGAGAGCTACACGGATTAATAAGTATAAATCCGTGTATAAAAGGCTGTGTAGGATTTTAATTAGTATAAAAAGGCTTTCTCCTTCCAGCGCCGTTTTGATCAAGTCTTTTATATTGTCTCTCTCGCTCTCTCTGTATTGAATGTGGATCTGATTTCTGCAAATGCTAGCAGTTGGGATTAGAGATCTTTGACCTTTTTATTTTCTCCTCTCTATCTTTCTAAGGTTAGCATATATATATTTTTCTTTTCTTCCTCTAATTTTCTGTTACTTATTATTGCTTATTTAGGTCATGTGTAATTCATGCATGTTTGATTTCTTAAGATAATGCAAAAATGGTGGAAAGTTCGGCTGAGCGGGAGTCGAAGCGTGGGGGCAGCCACGCAAAAGCGGGGGGAAGTCGGCTGAGTGGGGAGCCCAAGCGTGGGGGCGGCCACATTTGAAAAAAATTTGAAATTCGAAAAAAATTTGAATTTAAAGGAGAATTTTTATTCTCTATTATGCATGCATACACATATATGTTGATGAAATGTATTTTTTTATTGGAGATGCAATATGTTGGAGTCCTTTAACCAAGATGCATCATGTCATGGATCACATGGGCTCTCCTTTTTGATATGTTGGATCTAATACGCCTTAGTTTGTATAAAATTCTTGTCCAAACTAGATCATAACCAAGAGTTTTGGCAACATGAGCCCAAAGCTTCATCACATGCTTACTAAGTGGTAAGGACATAACTTCATCACATGAGATTGTATATGTACAAAAGGCAATATGTATATATATGTTGATGCTTTTATGCTTTTTTTTGTTATCTATATTGATATTATAATTTTATGTTTTTATGGTTTCGGTTATAATTTTGTAATGATAAATATGGATTTGTATAATTTTGTAATGCTAAATATGGATTTGTATAATTTTGTATAATTTCATGTACATGAATTTTAAATTGCTATCTGAAAAATTTAAATACTGGCTAGCAAAACAAGAGGCTAGCAAAAAAAAAAACTAAAAAAGAAATTATAAGACAACCCTACACGGATATTTAACAAAATTCCGTATAAGAATAGTAATTTATAAAATAATCCATGCACGAATACAAAAAAAAATTTAGTTAATTCTACACGGATATTTAACTAAAGTTCGTGTATGATAGTTCAGAGAGCTACACGGATATTTAGTTAAAAGTCTGTGTACAAAGATGAGAGCTACACGGATGTTTAGTTAAAAGTCTGTGTAGAAAGAGGAGAGCTACACGGATATTTAGTTAAATGTCCGTGTAGAAAGAGGAGAGCTACACGTCTGTTTATGTTACAATCCGTGTAGCTCAGCTTTGGAGAGCGCAACTGGCAAGGAATTGAACACGATTGTTTATGTAATAATCCGTGTAGCTCTCAGGAATTGCACACGGGTAAATATCCGTGTATAATTTATTCAGGGATTATACACCCTCGCACTCCACACGGCAGGAAATCCGTGTAGCTCTCCTGTTTATGTCCGTGTGGAATATCTATTTCTGTAGTAGTGTGTTAACCAAATCGGTGTGTATGGTGACACACTTTAGACAAGGTATTGTAATTTAGAGAGATATGCATAAACCTCAAGTCTAGTATTTGGTTTCTGTATCAGTTTCTGAGACTAGAGAATGACATAATTGAATCATTTTGTTTAATATTATTTGAAATATGACTTGGTTTGCTTGATTGCTATTTTCTTGATTAATACTTGTCGACCCCTTGTTTATTTTGAAAAGTATGATATGAATGCATGATTATAGTTTCTAAAAACATGAATGAATAATGTTGCATATGAGGCCTGGCCATATTTACTAAACTTGAAATAGGATATGATTTGAAGTAAATGGTTAGAATATTATGAGTTATAGAATAAACCATGCTAAAGAACTATATGTCTAAAACTTGACGGTCATGTAGGCGCCAGTTTCGGGTAGCGCATGACCGAAGTCTTGTATATGCTTGATTGAACCTTGTGCTTGAAAAATGATGGTCATGTATGCGCTCATATATTCGGGGTATACGCAGAACTTCATTCGTGTGGGATGAAGTTCCATAGGCGCCATATATTCGGGGTATGCGCGGAACTTCATTTGTATGGGATGAAGTTCAGTAGGTGCCACATATTCGGGGTAAGTGCATAATTTCCGTCGTGTAGGTTGAAATTCTGTGGGCACCACATATTCGGGGTATGCGCGGAACTTCATTCGTGTGGGATGAAGTTCCGTAGGCACCATATATTCGGGGTAAGCGCAGAATTTCAATCGTGCGGGTTGAAATTATGTAGGCGCCATATATTCGGGGTAAGCGCAGAACTTCAATGCCACACCACTGAAGTTCTGTAGGCGCCATATATTCGGGGTAAGCGCATAACTTCAGTCATGTGTGCTAAAGTTCTGTAGGCGCCATATTCGGAGTAGCGCATGATCGACCATAATTATTTTTGGTGCAAAAAAAAAACTAATAGATCATGACTTTGAAATAAGTAATATTTGAGAAATGCCATATTTGAACAATTGTGCAAATACTAATTTATAAGAACAATGCATTTGGAGAACTTTTCTCTTTTCCTAAGCATGATTTCATTCATGAAGTTTTATTTTTTTTTAAATTGGAATGAGTTTCTTATAAATTTCTGCACATGAACATTTAAATATTGATATGATATGTGAATTTATATTAAAGCTATACGGTTTGGAATTGGTGATATGTTTACTTGTTATGTTAATTAATTTTACTTGACCAATTGTGCATTTGACATTAAAAATGGGCATTGCATAATAGTAGTTAATGTTTATGATAAGGCATGAAGTCAAATGCATATTTCTTAGCAAGTGGTTTTATTACATGCTACTTTGATTGAATTCAGTTCTTTAAGATGTTTCTTGAATTTGTATTGCTCATGTTATTTTCTTATATTTGAACTCGGTGTGTTGTTTGGTTTATGTTGGTTTCTAAGGATAACTCGACTGAAACTGAATACTGCACTTGGAGATTTCAATCTCTCACCGTTCCACTTTGTGGGTTCCAGGTACAAAGCCCAAGAGACGTAAGGAGATGTCGAACCGAATGATTGCGGTGATGGCCACAAATATAAGTACTTTGATTATATTTTCTCATCCAATGAATCTGTTATTGTACTCCAATTGTACTTATTTAAACTATAGCAGATTCATTTTGTCTTGCTTTGAGACATGTAAAACAAATTAAACTTAAGAAATTTACTTCATGTGTTGTGGTTCAATTATGTGTCATTGTTAATGTATTTATGTATATCTTGTAATTCAAATATGATCGCCTTGCGCTGATGAGTGCGGCGGGTTGTCTGTCCCGTCATCGGGACGTGACAATTAAAGGTTATACTAACATTATAACCTTTGTTTGTCTTTTTTTTTATAATACGCATTTTATGGCTTTGAATCTCGCCAATAATTAATGTTATAGTGTATTTCATGGCTTTGGATATGTTTCTGTTAAGGATGAGAAAGTTTAAAAAAAGTACGGGGCAAATATACCTGGATGCTTGTGTATCTATGTCTGCTTGAGCTTTGAGTTCCTCCAGTACTGAAATCAGATGCTGCATTGATAGAATTGAAATATCTTTTATGAGAGAATTTTTTTTTATCTATTTATGAAATTTATAATTTTTTTTTAAATCATCTATCACGAAAGTCATTGGAACATTTGCAACAATTTATCTATTCATTTAGAATATATCAATAGTCTCACAACATGGATTAATTGATAGGCACCATCATGACATTAAAACGATACTCATGTGTTATAATAAAAAACATTTAGAAGGTCACAATGAAATATTTCTTATAACATGAAAAAATGCATTCAAGTCTACTTGATTTATATAAAAAAATCATTACGTTTTAATTAACTCAATTATGCAAGATGTCTGTAATACAAAATAAACAAATCTTAATTACCTCTTTGTTTGGGATAACCACATTGTGAGTTCTATCTCTAAGTATCATCCAAAACAAAGAGAAAAACAAAAGAACAAACCAAACAAATCAAATGTTTAATAATAAATATAAAAGAATTTTCAGAAAGATAAAATGATGTAAAATTTTGTTAAAATTGTACCTTCTATCCTTTTGTATTTCCGCAGGTGTCTTTTCTTGTTCTTCATGTCTAAGATATCTTATCAGTACATCTTCAATCCTAGTATATATAACAGAACTTTATACAGCTTCTCTGGAGAGAGCTTAAACCTGGATATTGTATCATGTAACTAATGCAACAAAATATTGACAATAACATATATACTAGAAATACTAGGTTTCCAAGCCTCTTGCAAGTATCGAAGGAAACATAATACATTAATACATAAAAAAAGAATCTCATCACATAAAAGTATTCTACTGACAATGAAACTAATTGCAATACTTTATTACTTTGACTATCATCGAAACAGAAGTACAAACACTTAAATAATAGCTGCAATCTGTCTTGAGAAAAAAAAATAATTCAGTTAGAGCTTTATGCTTAAGATTGCACAACGCACACAACACCAAAAATGTGAAGATGATAAATCATGTTTTCAAAGAATAATGAATAATTAGTACCTACGACGACCCGAGAAATTGCTTAACTTGCTAGAAGGAGAAAACATTATCAGTGCAACTTCAATGTCACATAAAACTGAAAGCTCGTATGCCTTCTTGATGAGACCGCTGCGTCGTTTCGAGAAGGTGACCTGACGGGAGGTATTATTCTTTATCTTTTCTATGGGAATCTTAACCCTCCCCATTTTTCTCCTAGAGTAAATACAAACTAGGGTTTAGAAAAGTATATATTGGAAAAGAAAGATATGACGTCAAAGGAAAAAGTAAGATGACAAAGAGTTATAGAGAGCCAACAGAGCGATTGTTGCTTTATATGAGGATTTAGAGAGGAATTAGAGGAGCCTAGGGTTTCTCGTTGACAGGGCCTGGGTTAACTTTAGGTCGGGTCAGACTCAGACCTAATACAAGTTGTATCAATAATTTGTTTTCAAGGTTACAAGTTATAAAGGTTAATGACATTTATATCGGGTCGGATTGGACCAATTCTAAACTATTTTATTATACGTAGTCGCTGCCAGAAGTCACGTATCTCGATAACAGCGAATTTTGTGATCCTTTGGTGCAATCATTGTGTAGCAATCTGTGTGGAATGCGAGTTATTTGAATTTTAAGGTTTCTAGATTTAATACCGTATGTACACATTATAGTATAGGTGAGTGGAGTTTTATTTCTGTCTAATTATGAAATTAATCAACATGACGAAGGAATTGTGTAGTTTACTCATTAATATTCTATTTATGAAGAAATTGCACACGTACATGTGTATGTGTATGTGTAGTGTAGTCATATATATTAATGAACTTATAATTGTGCATCCTACTTTGAAGTATCATTCTAAATTAAAATATTTTTTTTAAATAATACAATATTTTTTGTTGAATTTAAATTAAAACAAGAAAAGAAGGACAACATGTGGTGCTTTACCCGCTACACAGAGGATGACACAAAGATGGTCTAGGCTTGTGGCCCCGTGAATCTGCTTCTCTCTGCTCTCAATGGAATTTGGAGATCACCTCCGAGAAACTAGCCAGTCTATTTATTGCTTGCCTAATTTTGTCCCGGTTTTATCTCCAAATCGTACTTGACAGATAATAATATATGCTACTGTCTACTTAGCATCTATCAGGGATGCGAAATTTGTGGAACTATTTCGAGCAAATAATTTTTTTTTTTTTTTGCTTATTAAAAGTTTATATATATGCTTTGGAGCCTAGTTATTTTTTGGTACGTGGAAAATTGGAACTTTGAAACTAATGCAATGAATTGAACAAGGAAGTCAAATATTATTTAAATCCGATAAGTACAGATCTTCTTAAGAAAGCTAATTTTAGTTTCACAAAGGTATAGAAATTAATTAAGGAGTACTCTTCCAGCTTCGTATGAATGTACTAAGGAAACCTATTCTTAGGTAGTTTCAATATTTGTAATTTAAAACGAATATCAGTTCCTTGAATGTCGTTATGTTAAAAAAAGTGAAATTCAGACTGCTTTTAAATTGTGTCGTGTTGATCCCCAACCGGTTTTTTGTACTCATCATTTGCTAGGTCTATGCACTGAAAGATTAATTTCATAATACCAAGTGCAATCTTTCATTCAAAAAGCTAGTCCGTGATTGCAAACACCATATGTTTCTTACAATTAAAAACCGATATAATGTGGTGTCCCTGATTACAAACATCATCTGTTTCTTACAACTACATTTGGTGATTCAAGTATATCAAAAAAACATACACTGATAAAACATGGGCAGTTTTTTATTATCTCATACATTTTTAGTAAACTAGCCAAGACAATTAAGTTTGTTCATTTCTATTGATAACTGGCCTAATCCATAGAGTTGTGTGCACGTTAATTAAGGTCACCCGTGTTAAAACCATAGTTTGCAAAATCGGAATTGGAATCGGGATCGGTCACTTGATCATGAAATTGGAATCGGATGAATCGGTCAAAATCGATCTAATCGGATCGGAAAATAAGATATTTTTTACAGAAGCTTGTTTTGTACTAAAAAATAATAAGCAAGTTTGTAAAAAAATAATATGTTAAAAAATTTATAATGAAACAAAATATTACACACAAATAATTTATTTATATAATATAATACAATTATTACAATTAAAACAAACTCTAAAAAGTAATTAGTACAATTTAGAGTCCTACAAGTACCATGGATAGGGGTATTAAGAGAAATTTGTAATTAAAAAAAAAAAGTGTCCGGATGGTCCTAATATTGGTTAGTGTCAAACTTAAGTGTAGTTTAACTACTTTACATGATCTAGCAACAAAAATGAGTTTCTTTTTTTTTTAGTAAAGGTTGGAGGTAAAAAAAAATGAGCTTCTGTAGTGGTAAATTTCTCTGTTCTCAACCAGCTCGTCTAGGGTTCGAGTCCCGTGGGGACAATTGGTTAAATAACTTTTTGAGAGAGAATATTTGAAGCTGAAACGGTTGGAATTAATTTTCCGGAATAAGACTGATTCGGCCGAAGTTTTACTGGAATCGGACCGATTCAGTCGGTTCAGCACCGATTTAGCCGGTTTTAGACGAAAAAATCACCTACCGCGTAACTCAGTCAGAAATTGAATTGGTACCGCCCGATGCCGATCAGAATCGGCCGATTCCGGTCCAAAATGGCCGATTTTGCATACTATGGTTAGAACCATGCTTATTCATATCCAACGCTTTCTCCTTCTTCATAACACCAATAGCGCACCTCCATAAGGTGGTTGCATTGGCTGTTTTAATTCTTTTGTTTGTCAGTTGTAGAGCGTCCAATTTTTGTTCCAGAGGGAAACAAGTTTCTTCCCTGTGTTGCTGCCGTGCTGCATGTAAATGTAATACCATTTTACTATTAATATACATGATAAAAAAATCCCACAAAGGGCTTTGTTACTATAAACTCAATTCACAAAGGCAAGCATTTGTGAACTCATCAATATATCTGTGCAATAATGTAAAATGTGTCTTTTAAAAGACAAATTCAAACCTCTATCAGCGTACAGAAAAATTAAATTACAAGATACACATGCACATCATCCACGTGAAGCCCAGAAATAGTAAACTATGTCCTAGCCACTAATGCACATCAAACTTGATAATATCCTCTCTACAAAATTTAACCCACAAGTCCCTTTCATCTTTGATCCTTCAACGCATGCAGCAACTTCATCATGAGATGAGTTCCTCTGATAATCGTTTAATTTCTTTACCGTCATAATACCATATCATGCAAAGGAAGAATGTCACCCATTATTTCTTTGCTATCACTGCAATATTACTAGTACCCCTCCAACAATTATCCCATATTCGATTCTAGTAACGCACTTATCGTTCTCCAAACTCTTTGAGCATAGAAGCAAGTAATCAACAAGTGAATAGCCTCTTCATAGTCACATTGATCACATAAAAATCATCTCATATCACACATCATACCCCTCTTGGCTATAACATTATGGGTTAAAATACGCTCTCTAATCACCAAAAATTCAAAAAAATTAGGTTTCATTGGTGCGTTGCATTACCAAATGAAATTGTATCTCGAGCTGATCTTCCCGATGCCATGATGTTATATATATAGATTTAGCCAGCGGCGGATCTAGAATTTCTGTCAGGATAGGGCACTAATCGGGTTCAAACTCGTTAACTTATCGGGTATACAATTGCAACTCAATCTCTATAACAATGTTTATTATAAAATCTGTTATAATCATAATTAAAATCGATTAACACAACATGAAATATTTTTCCTAAGCTAATTAAAAGTTCGTTTGGAATAATTCAATGTGGGTCTGTCTTAACCAATTAGCAAATCAAAGTCAAAACTTAGATAAAAATTTAACTGAAATATAAGTATTGAATAATAAAAGGCACAAAAAGTTTGGCCAACCTATTTCCTTAGAATTGTGATAATAGGTCCCACCGTCAGACCTTTTTTGTTATCTTCTTCTCTTTCATTCTATTTACGAAATAGAGTATCGCACATCTGAAAAAAAAAATGAAATACGCATATTCGACCAAAACTCAAAAGAAATCGGTTCAAGAATTGAACTAACTCGAACCAGGAGCAGGCACTGCATATGACCAAATATTAGTACTGGGTCAAAATAAAAAAATCAAATCCAGGGGTAGAAACTTGTCTACCCCAATCTCTACAAGGATCTGCCAATGGAGTTAGCTGAGTAAGTACCTTTTGAATTCCAACGCCAAAGCAGATGATCCTCTTGTTGTGAGAGTACAACCGGCATATCAACATGTATATATATACCCGGTGCAATAGCAGCTAACAATGGCAGATTCTCACTTAGAGAACAGGTTTGGAGCAGTGGTTTAGGGAGCCCGTCTTTTACCCTTCTGATCAGTTTTCCAAACCAATTGTCATACCAGAATATGAAATTTTGCATCACCGCAACTAGGGTAGAATACGATAAGAACGATTACTGATCACCTATGTATGTTTTAAAATATGTAGGATTCCTTCCTAAAAATACAGAAAACTTGTTTTTTTTGAAAGAATCAGAAAACTCGTTAAAATCAAGGTTTCTTGCTTTTACTTCAAAATGTTTCGGCAGCATACTTGCAAAATTAACAATTTTTATTTTCTATTGACAAAACTCTGATTATAATTGGGATATTGAAAAGTTATGAGAGTTAATATTATTTTAGAGAAATTTCATAGGAGAAGGGCAATTTGCCCACTATGAAAAAATGTAAAATCTCTATGAGAGAAACTATCCTTAATTAGAATATTCTTCAAGGAATTAAGTTGGTTCTCAAGTTTAATCACCTCTTCACGGTTTGAACTCATGTTTCATGATTAATGAAACGGGCATTATGCCTTTTTTTTTAAAAAAAAAAAATCACCCCTTCATGAATATCCTACAAATTGCATAAAGCAAACCCTGATTAACAGTAACTGGCCTTTAATACAAATAACCCTTCATGAATATCCTGCATTAGATCACATTTTTATTAAAT
>JAJGRX010000616.1:0-23968 GCA_025461125.1 Carex kokanica
TTTGTGGGTCATTATTCATCCAAATATAATTTGATGATACCATCAGACTATAGAGAATTAACTAAATTTTTATAATTCATTGAATTGACTGATTCTTTTTATGTGATACCACTGATAATAAAATTAAATCAGTTATTTCATTACATTTTTATTTCACTAATCAGAGATTTTTGTATTTTTTTTTAAAATTAAGCAATCTTTTGACAATATAATTGTTTCATAAAGAAGACCAGTTATTTTATTATATTTTGTTTGATCCAACCGGTGTAACGATTTTTAAAATGCATTGTCTAAAAAAAGGGAGGAAATTGATACGTATATTTTTTGTTATTATCCTTACTAAGTGATACGTATTTATTCATTATGTATGTAAATAATTTTTTTTCTTTGAAACTTAACGACTTTTTTTCTACAAAAATATAAGTAACGGACATAGCAATTAATTATTTAGCACACCATTTGTAATACTAGTATGATGCCTGTGCGTTGCAACGGGGACATATTATAAAAGAACAAGCTAAAAAGTCATAGAAAATGATATATTTTCATATAAAATAGATCAATGAAAAAATAATTATTCATAATATCCATGAATGATAATAAAATAGATTGGAACAGGGACATATTATAATTAAGAGAGCAAATATGTTCAAACTTCATTATTTCGTAGAAAATAAGTTGGATGATTTTAATTCATATGTACGTTGATTTTGTGGTATTTTCTATTACAATAAAATACTGCAATTTGTTATTTTATCATTTTATAATTTTATTTTGATTTTTCCAAAGCTTGCAAAATACACTAATACTGATCACTTCTGGACGTGATATTTCTACTTGCTAATTCATATAAAAGCCAATATGAAAAATGATAATTATTTATGTTCATGTAAAGAATATAATACGTATCACATCTAACGATTTTCTTTTCTCATATAAATTAAAAAATTAGAAAATTAAAAAAATAAAGACATGATAAAGAAATAAAAAATGAAAACATTTAAAGTCTTCTTGTTTAAGATATTTCTTTTTTTTCAACTTGCAACTTTTAAGAAAATATCTATTCTTTCAACTGATAAGATATTTTTTTTGTCAGGTTTTGATTGTCTTTCAAGTAATAATTAATTACGAGATCTCTAGTTTAATTAAAATATTATTGTGGCACATAATAATATATAATATAAAAACTAAATGAATTAAGGAATTATTTTCTTAATGGTAATGCCGTATTTTTTCTTAAATCGCTCACAAAGAAAGAATTAAATATGTACACAATTTTATTTGGTTTTGATTGTTTGCTCAGAAATGGTTCAAATCAACAGAATTTTGCCAAAATTGGCATTCCATCTCCGCAATTAATATCTCCTAATAATCATAAACTAAATTTTGCTTGAGTTGTTTTCATAGATGCTCAAATTAATCTTTAACCTCTCAGATTTAGGAGGAGATAAAATATGATTGACATTCCAAAAGCCGAAGTATATTCAATTTTAATTGTAACATATTGTGTGGCAGTACGTGTGGCGAGTACGTCTCTAACTAAATTTAGACTTCTATACGTAAAAAATATACATTTAATCAAAAGAAGAGAAATTATTTGATTGGAGGGTTGATATTCAATCTGAAATATCATTTTATAATCATAGCCATTGATGGATCAGGATATCTACGTATTTAATATAAGAATGGAGATGCATACAATTTTATTTTACAACATTGCACTACATGACCTAAGTTAAACAACTTGTATCACAGTGGAATCTAATCATTTTTCAATTCAAACATCAATACATAAATATACAATTTTCGTGAACAAGTTTTGGTTAACCAATTCAAAAGAACAAGAATAGTTCAACAAATATGCTGGCAAAATTTGTTAAATATACAAATTTGAATTGCGGTTACTTGAAGATAGATTATTATTTTCTTCATGTTGTTGCTTAAAATATGCACTTACATAGGAAAGAAAAAAACCAATATCTTTATTACAAAAGCAAATAACTTCATTAATTGTTGAAGTATAAAGTACGCACATGATCATAGTTTCCCAAACAATATATAATGACGGAATGCAAACTATCTGTAGATAAACACAACACACAACACACAACTCCATTAAAGCACCTCTAATTAATGATGTAAAGAAGAACTAATTGTGATCATCAACTGGATCATCCAGGATTCCACCAACATCACCAAGTGCTTTGCCAAGTCCTTTAGTAAGATCACCAACTGCATCACCAACTCCTTTGCCAAGATCACCAACTGCATCACCAAGTCCATCAATTTGAGCACCACCAAGATCGTTATTGTCGTCACTAAGTCCTCGCCGGCCTCCCAAGCCACCCCCTTCAACTCCCTGGGCTCCAAGTTGAATTATTGTTATACAAACAATGATCAACAAGACAAAGCATGACATCTTACAGGAAGCCATTGTTGCTTTTATGTAGCTTGCTAGCTCACTATATCAATTTTCAATTTCTAACTGTTGGTTTGTCAAGTGTGCATTGATCCCTAGCTCCTTATATAGATAAATCAGCGCTAGCTAGCCTTTACAGATTGAGTGCGTAGCTAGTCAGGATTTTCAATAGGACTAGACAAAAATAATATTTAATTACAATTAATTAATTATTTATTTATAATATTAATGATTATTATTATTAATTAATTAATTAAATATTTTCATTCATTTTTATCGGAAGCATAATGGGTGAGAATTAATAAGAATCGGTCGAATCAGATCGCAGACTCGAACTTTTTTGCAAAATTAAGTTAAAAAATTAATATAGATCATTAAGGTATTAAATTTCACTTTAAAGCATAGCATGGTCATCATTCTTTTGAAATTTGAGTCAATTTTTAATTGCTTTTTGAGTAAAATTTGGTGGTCAAACCACCCATCCGGATTTCGAACTTGCGACTTCTCACGCAGAGAGCATCTTTATTAATAGACCAAAGGATGATTCTTAAAAAATATTTTAATGATTTATATTAAAATAGGACTCATTTCTTTGTAAAAGAATTTGGCTCATTTTTTTCAAAAAAAATTAACAGGTTCATTAATTCCCACTTTCCAATCTTTCTTCTCGTTCCCCTTTTCGTTCTATTTTAAAAAAAAAATGAAAACTCGGTCAAATTTGTAGCGACTCGGCGAATTCACCAAGGATAAAGGCTCAGTCAGGTGTAGGCAAAACCTAGATTCAGACATAGACAAAATCCAGCCAAGCATACTATATACAAATCTAGTAATTCACTACAACAAAACAGGTCTTCAGTGCCGGCATCAGGGACCAGTTCAGTCGCCGGTCACTGAAGACCAAAAAAAAATTCAAAAAAAATAAACTAAACTGTTTCAGCGACGAAACCTTCAACGACCGGCGCCCACAGCCTTCTGCAACCGATTTGGCCCGGTCGCTGAAGGGTGCCCCTAAAAAACCCGCACCAAGGTTTTCCTTCTCTCTCTGACTTGCGCGTTTTAGGTTTAGAGAAAAAAAGAACACAGCCGCCCGACCCAGTTGTTCAGGCCGACCTCGCCGCCATTGTTCCTCTCTCTCTCTCTCTCTCTCTCTCTCTCTCACTCGATCTGCTTCTCTCTCTTCGGTTGCGCTGACTAAGGTATCCTTTTATTCCAACCGAGTAAATTAATTTCTCTATTTCTTTCATTGTAGTTTTGAATCTCGCTCCAGATTACCGTGTTTTTCTTCAATTCTGAGAATTGGAGTTTAGTTGGTTTCCTCGTGTATTATCTTAGAACAACTATACCTCGTGGTGCCTCCCCACTAATCTGCTGTTAGGCTTTGGTCAACAAAATAATCTCACAATGCACACGTTTCTACTATCCTGAGGAAACTAGATTATCCACCATAGACGTGTGCACAAAATTTGATGACTATCCTGAGGGAACTAAAAAAGAGGTCCAGGACGAGTTTTTGATGAGTAAAATCTCCTTTTTTAAAATTGGCAACCTACTGTGTCTCTTTTTAAGCTAACCAACGACTTTTTAATAATGCATGTAGAAGCACTTTCAGTTTCCCCCAGGTGAAGACATGGATCTGGCCTGGAAGACATTCAACAGCATAGCCAACAAAGCTCTCCAAAACCTGCTTAACAAGTGCAGAGGCGAAGTGAAAGATAGGTATGGAGATAGCATTCTGGAGTGGAAGGACTGAGGGATGCCAAGCACATATGATTGGATAACGGCGAATAACTGGCCCAAATTATGCGACTATTGGTGCACCGAAGACTTTGCTAGGCAGAGCGAGCATAATCAACAAAATAGGGCCTCATCTAGAGAGGGTACCTTTGCAATCACGGGCTCCGTGAACATGCTGGTTTACAAACAAAGATTCGTAAGATGTTTTATTTCATCAAAACAATTAAATCAATTTCAGTTTACTCAAACTAATCTTGATAATTTTATTTGGGTTGAAATATTTATTCATCATAGGAGAATTAAAACCAGCGCGAGCCCAGGTGGCTGACGAGCTGTTCACGCCGACGCATACCAACAAGAAGACGAGGCAATTTTGTTCCGCGAGGGCGAAAAAGGCACAGGTAATAGAACATAACAATCTTTTAATAATATTCATTCTTTGTTGTACTTTATTATTTTATTTTATAAATTTTGTAGGAAGACTACGATCGGAATATGAGCGCAAAGTATGGGTCTGATCGAGCCCTTTGGCCCTCTTTTGACGCAGACATCTGGTACGGCAACACGGATAATGATGCTCACGGCGATAACTATGGTCTCGGTGCTCTGGGTAAAATACACATACATAAAATTGTAAATTTGTATTTTTTTGTAACGTAATACTAATAATCTTATTTTAATGTTTCAGGCAAGACGAGATCGCTGTATCGTCCAGATGGGTCTCAAACGTCTTCTTCGCAATCGCAATCGCAATCATATTCTTCGGCGCCGCCTCCTCTCAGGCATGAAGACATAAATGCAATTTGAAGTCAGGTGTTGGGTGTGCTTCAACCACAGATCAACTAATTCATGGAGGAGTAAAGGCGTAGCGTGGGACGTTCTTCGTCTCATGAGGTACAAAATCCAATTTTTGGGTATGTTTGAATCCAATAAGGATATCCACAACCAATAAGGACACTAAGTATGGCAAATCAACTAACGGAACAATAAACTCCTAAAAATTCTAAACCCTAAACAGTAAACTCTTAACATAAACCCTAAAAATGTTAGTTATATTCTCACAAGGAGGTTCTAACTCGCACCATTTATCTTGTGACTACGATTGGGTTTCATTTCTAGTCTACCTTAACTTATTTGGGACCAAAGACTTGGTTGTTGTTGTTGTTGATTAAAATAATGAGTCGAGATCGATAATCAGTTCATTAATTTGAGTTGATAAACAATCTAAATATATAAAAATAAAATAAAATATATTAAAACAATAAAATACAAGGATGTCATGCATGATGATAATCTAAGCTTCTAAATGTGAACGATTAACGGTTGAGTTTGATCTCTTAAAAGGCGACTATAGACGGTTAAAAAAGCTAATTAATGTCACACAATTTCACATCTGTTTTTGCACATATCATGTATGAAAAGGTTGATACATTATACACAATTGCAAAACTGTTTAATATTTATACAATTTCCATATACGGTTACCACGGAAGAACTATGTCAGATATCAAAAAATAAGGCACTGAAACAGATGATTTATACCCAGTTAGTAACTTTGTCAGATTTCAAAGAAATTTGGAGGAAAAAAAAAAGAGTTGACACAAAAGCAGTTAGGAGTTGAAGTAATCATATTTCGTGATTTAAAAGTTTGTAGACATAAGTATAAAGACATGCAAATAACATTTCTAAGGGTTGTAAACAAATCTTTAAAGGGTTGACATGGGCGCTGAACATGATGCTGGACAGAGGGAGGGGAGGGGGGGACTCGGAGATTCGTTTGAGGAGCAATTATAAGGCTCCTAATGACAAATATACTTTGTTGTGTATGTCTCTCATCTCATCATATATTTTCATCAGACTTGATTTAATAGGATGTCATGATAGTAAGCTATATTTGACAGGCTATATTAAGGAGAAATAATTTAGTATTTTAGTATATGGTATGTTAGGACTGTCATTTATAGGGTGCTTTTTTTAAAGATTTATGTTGTTATATATTATGTCATTTGTACTCTATGTAATAATGAAGTCAATAAATACAATTAAGCTTGCTCATAAGATTTTGTCTCTTGTTTCTGATCTCTTCTTGGAGACCCTAACAAATTGGTATCAGAGCTTGGTGAGATAGAAGAGGGTTCAATCATGGCAAAGAAGAAAAAGAAGAAGAAGAAGAAAAGGAGGAAGTTTGATATTAATTTGTTTCCGCTGTTAAGATCCGTCAATCCAAATCCCTTTACGCTTCCGCTTCTGAGTTCGTGGATGTGCTAACACCAATTGTTAATTGCCAATTCCTCTTTGTTGAACTGCTTAGTCAGTGCATACATCAATTCGCATGGGTCGATTCTTTGAAACCACGCCATGGCTATTTTCGGATTAAGTCCGTGAAGATATACACCAAGTCAATTCAGACCGAATATTAGGCATATGCGCATTTTGGCCAAGATTTTTAGGTAATTCCAATTTTTTGAAAATTTGGTTAATTGAAATTTTGGTGATTTGGTGGTTCGTTATTTGAGTGATTTGGTGTGTTTTGGTTATTGGAGGATTTTGAGAATCGGACAATTTTGGTGAAAGGGTGTTTTAGTTGATAATGGTTATGTCATCATGGATTCAAACCCTAATAGATAACACCATGAGGTTCTGATATGTACAACTACATCAGGTTTGTCTCGCACGATACACAGAGTGTACTTATGGCGAGTGTTTCTAGATTTTGGATGTTTCTGGTAGTTTCTGTGATGATAGTTGTGTTATGGTAATTCCAATTTTGGTGGGTTCGTAATTCCAATTTTGGTGATTTTGGGATCAGGTGCTTTGGTATTTTGGTGTTTTTGACGTTTAAGGGTTTCTGATTTAGATGATATAGTTCGACCATGTTTGACATCACGAGTTTTGTGCTTTGGCATGTGTGGAGGATAATGGCTATTATTGTCGGATATTGGAGGGATTGGATGATAGGGATATTTTGTTTCAGGATGAGATTTCAAGTCAAATGGAGGATTGTTGTGTATGCCTCTCATCTCATCATATATTTTCATCAGACTTGATTTAGTAGGATGTCAGGATAGTAGGCTATATTTGACAGGCTATATTAAGGAGAAATAATTTAGTATTTTAGTATAGGGTATTTTAGGACTGTCATTTATAGGGTTCTCTTTTTAGAGATTTATGTTGTTATATATTATGTCATTTGTATTCTATGTAATAATGAAGTCAATAAATACAATTAAGCTTGCTCATAAGATTTTGTCTCTTGTTTCTGATCTCTTCTTGAAGACCCTAACATACTTTTTTATGGTTGTGGTGAAAGGTGGATTTTTTAGTTGCTCCTCTTTTTCATTTTTTACCCAATGATGAAACAAAAACCACTACGCTTTATTCTATTTCTCAACACTAAGTCACATCTTGCATTCCGGCTCTAATGATGCAAAACAAGAACTTGGCCTACTAAAGTGCTAATTATGACAGGCGTGTCATGGAAAGGTCGAGTTGAACTATCCAGTGTTATCTTTTGTGGGTCATTATTCATCCCAATCAGATCCTTAAGATATTTCGTAGATATATCCAGTGTTATCTTTTTGTGGGTCATTATTCATCCAAAATATAATTTGATGATACCATCAGACTATAGAGAATTAACTAAATTTTTATAATTCATTGAATTTGACTGATTATTTTTAATGTGATACCACTGATAATAAAATTAAATCAGTTATTTCATTACATTTTTATTTCACTAATCAGAGATTTTTGTATTTTTTTTTAAAATTAAGCAATCTTTTGACAATATAATTGTTTCATAAAGAAGACCAGTTATTTTATTATATTTTGTTTGATCCAACCGGGTTAACGATTTTTAAAATGCATTGTCTAAAAAAAGGGAGGAAATTGATACGTATATTTTTTGTTATTATCCTTACTAAGTGATACGTATTTTATTCATTATGTATGTAAATAATTTTTTTTCTTTGAACACGACTTTTTTTCTACAAAAATATAAGTAACGGACATAGCAATTAATTATTTAGCACATCCATTTTGTAATACTAGTATGATGCCTGTGCGTTGCAACGGGGACATATTATAAAAAGAACAAGCTAGAAAAGTCATAGAAAATGATATATTTTCATATAAAATAGATCAATGAAAAAAATAATTATTCAATAATATCCATGAATGATAATAAAATAGATTGGAACAGGGACATATTATAATTAAGAGAGCAAATATGTTCAAACTTCATTATTTCGTAGAAAATAAGTTGGATGACTTTTAATTCATATGTACGTTGATTTTGTGTGGTATTTTCTATTACAATAAAATACTGCAATTTGTTATTTTATCATTTTATAATTTTATTTTGATTGTTGTCCAAAGCTTGCAAAAATACACTAATACTGATCACTTCTGGACGTTGATATTTCTACTTGCTAATTCATATAAAAGCAAAGATGAAAAATGATAATTATTTATGTTCATGTAAAGAATATAATACGTATCACATCTAACGATTTTATTTTCTCATATAAATTAAAAAATTAGAAAATTAAAAAATAAAGACATGATAAAGAAATAAAAAATGAAAACATTTAAAGTCTTCTTGTTTAAGATATTTCTTTTCTTTCAACTTTCAACTTTTAAGAAAATATCTATTCTTTCAACTGATAAGATATTTTTTTTGTCATGTTTTGATTGTCTTTCAAGTAATAATTAATTACGAGATCTCTAGTTTAAATTAAAATAATTTATTGTGCACATAATAATAATATAAAAACTAAATGAATTAAGGAATTATTTTCTTAATGGTAATGCCGTATCTCTTTCTTACATCGCTCACAAGAAAGAATTAAATATGTACACAATTTTATTTGGTTTTTGATTGTTTGATCAGAAATGGTTCAAATCAACAGAATTTTGCCAAAATTGGCATTCCATTTCCGCAATTAATATCTCCTAATAATCATAAATTAAATTTTGTTTGAATTGTTTTCGTAGATGCTCAAATTAATCTTTAACCTCTCAGATTTAGGAGGAGATAAAATATGATTGACATTCCAAAATATTGTGTGGCAGTACATGTGGCGAGTACGTCCCTAACTAAATTTAGACTTCTATACATAAAAAATATACATTTAATCAAAAGAAGAGAAATTATTTGATTGGAGGGTTGATATTCAATCTGAAATATCATTTTATAATCATAGCCGTGAATGGATCAGGACATCTACGTACGTACTTAATATAAGAATGGAGATGCATACACTTTCATTTTACAAACATTGCACTACAATACCTAAGTTAAACAACTTGTATCACAGTGGAATCTAATCATTTTTCAATTCAAACATCAATATATAAGTATACAATTTTGGTAAACAAGTTTTGGTAACCAATTCAAAAGAACAAGAGTAGTTCAACAAATATGCAGGCAAAATTTGTTAAATATACAAATTTGAATTGCGGTTACTTGAAGATAGATTATTATTTTTCTTCATGTTGTTGCTTAAAATATGCACTTACATTGGAAAAAAAAACAATATCTTTATTACAAAAAGCAAATCACCTTCATTGTTGAGTATAAAGTACGCACATGATCATAGTTTCCCAAACAATATATAATGACGGAATGCAAACTCTCTGTAGATAAACACAACACACAACACGTATTTGCTATAATTTATTTATGAGGATGTCTAATTCTTCAATTTGACTCCATTTAATTAAAGCACCTCTAATTAATGATGTAAACATGCAGGAACTAATTGTTATCATCAACTGGAGCATCCAGGATTCCACCAACATCACCAAGTGCTTTGCCAAGTCCTTTAGTAAGATTACCAACTGCATCAGCAACTCCTTTGCCAAGATCACCAACTGCATCACCAAGTCCATCAAGTTGAGCACCACCAAGATCGTTATTCTCGTCACTAAGTCCTCGCCGGCCTCCCAAACCACCCCCTTCAACTCCCAGGGCTCCAAGTTGAATTATTGTTATACAAACAATGATCAACAAGACAAAGCATGACATCTTACAGGAAGCCATTGTTGCTTTTATGTAGCTTGCTAGCTCACTATATCAATTTTCAATTTCTAACTGTTGGTTTGTCAAGTGTGCATTGATCCCTAGCTCCTTATATAGATAAATCAGTGCTAGCTAGCCTTTACAGATTGGCATATATGCTTCCAGCATATTGAGTGCGTAGGCGTAGCTAGTCAGGATTTTCAATAGGAGTAGACAAAAATAATATTTATTTACAATTAATTAATTATTTATTTATAATATTAATGATGATTATTATTATTAATTAATTAAATATTTTCATTCATTTTTATCGGAAGCATAATCGGTGAGAATTAATAAGAATCGGTCGAATCAGATCGCAAACTCGAACTTTTTCGCAAAATTAAGTTAAAAAATTAATATAGATCATTAAGGTATTAAATTTCACTTTAAAGCATAGCATGGTCATCCTTCTTTTGAAATTTGAGTCAATTTTTAATAGCTTTTTGAGTAAAATTTGGTGATCAAACCACCCATCCGGATTTCGAACTTGCGACTTCTCACGCAGAGAGCATCTTTATTAATAGACCAAAGGATGATTCTTAAAAAATATTTTAATGATTTATATTAAAATAGGACTCATTTCTTTGTAAAAGAATTTGGCTCATTTTTTTCAAAAAAAATTAACAGGTTCATTAATTCCCACTTTCCAATCTTTCTTCTCGTTCCCCTTTTCGTTCTATTTTTAAAAAATGAAAACTCGGTCAAATTTGTAGCGACTCGGCGAATTCACCAAGGATAAAGGCTCAGTCAGGTGTAGGCAAAACCTAGATTCAGACATAGACAAAATCCAGCCAAGCATACTATATACAAATCTAGTAATTCACTACAACAAAACAGGTCTTCAGCGCCGACATCAGTGACCGGTTCAGTCGCCAGTCGCTGAAGACCAAAAAAAAATTAAAAAAATAAACTAAACTATTTTAGCGACGAAACCTTCAACAACCGGCGCCCACAGCCTTCTGCGACCAATTTGGCCCGGTCGCTAAAGGGTGCCCCTAAAAAACCCGAACCAAGGTTTTCCTTCTCTCTCTGACTCGCGCGTTTTAGGTTTAGAGAAAAAAAAAACACAGCCGCCCGATCGCCAGCCTTGCCACCCGACCCCCAGTTGTTCAGGCTGACCTCGCCGCCATTGTTCCTCTCTCTCTCTCTCTCTCACTCGATCTGCTTCTCTCTCTTCGGTTGCGCTGACTAAGGTATCCTTTTATTCTGACCGAGTAAATTAATTTCTCTATTTCTTTCATTGTAGTTTTGAATCTCGCTCCAGATTACCGTGTTTTTCTTCAATTCTGAGAATTGGAGTTTAGTTGGTTTCCTCTTATTATTTTTTAGATATAGCAGATCATATGGTATCTTAGAACAACTATACCTCGTGGTGCCTCCCCACTAATCTGCTGTTAGGCTTTGGTCAACAAAATAATCTCACATTGCACACGTTTCTACTATTCTGAGGAAACTAGATTATCCCCCATAGACGTGTGCACAAAATTTGATGACTATCCTGAGGGAACTAAAAAAGAGGCCAGGATGAGTTTTTGATGAGTAAAATCTCCTTTTTAAAATTGACAACCTACTGTGTCTCTTTTTAAGCTAACCAACGACTTTTTAATAATGCATGTAGAAGCACTTTCAGTTTTCCCTAGGTGAAGACATGGATCTGGCATGGAAGACATTCAACAACATAGCCAACAAAGCTCTCCAAAACCTGCTTAACAAGTGCAGAGACGAAGCGAAAGATAGGTATGGAGATGGCATTCTGGAGTGGAAGGACCGAGGGGTGCCAAGCACATATGATTGGATAACGGCGAATAACTGGCCCAAATTGTGCGACTATTGGTGCACCGAAGACTTTGCTAGGCGGAGCGAGCATAATCAACAAAATAGGGCCTCATCTAGAGAGGGTTCCTTTGCAATCACGGGCTCCGTGAACATGCTGGTTTACAAACAAAGATTCGTAAGATGTTTTATTTCATCAAAACAATTAATTCAATTTCAATTTACTCAAACTAATCTTGATATTTTTATTTGGGTTGAAATATTTATTCATCATAGGAGAATTAAAACCAGCGCGAGCCCAGGTGGCTGACGAGCTGTTCACGCCGACGCATACCAACAAGAAGACGGGGCAATTTTGTTCCGCGAGGGCGAAAAAGGCACAGGTAATAGAACATAACAATCTTTTAATAATATTCATTCTTTGTTGTACTTTATTATTTTATTTTATGAATTTTGTAGGAAGACTACGATCGTAATATGAGCGCAAAGTATGGGTCTGATCGAGCCCTTTGGCCCTCTTTTGACGCAGATATCTGGTACGGCAACACGGATAATAATGCTCACGGCGATAACTATGGTCTCGGTGCTCTAGGTAAAATACACATACTTAAAATTGTAAATTTGTACTTTTTTGTAACGTAATACTAATAATCTTATTTTAATGTTTCAGGCAAGACGAGATCGATGTATTGTCCAGATGGGTCCCAAACGTCTTCTTCGCAATCGCAATCGCAATTGCAATCACAATCGCAATCATATTCTTCGGCGCCGCCTCCTCTCAGGCAAGAAGACATAAATGCAATTTTAAGTCAGGTGTTGGGCGTGCTTCAACCACAGATCAACCAATTCATGGAGAAGTTAAGGCGTAGCGTGGGACGTTCTTCGTCTCATCAGGTACAAAATCCAATTTTTGGGTATGTTTGAATCCAATAAGGATATCCACAACCAATAAGGACACTAACTATGGCAAATCTACTAACGGAATAATAAACTCCTAAAAATTCTAAACCCTAAACAGTAAACTCTTAACATTAAATCCGAAAAATGTTAGTTATATTCTCACAAGGAGGTTCTAGCTTGCACCATTTATCTTGTAATTACGGTTGGGTTTCAATTCTAGTCTACCTCAACTTATTTGGGACCAAAGACTTGGTTGTTGTTGTTGTTGATTAAAATAATGACAAATATACTTTTGGTGAAAGGTGGATTTTTTTAGTTAATTGCTCCTTTTTTTCATTTTTAGCCAATGATGAAACAAAAACCACTACGCTTTATTCTATTTCTCAACACTAAGTCACATCTTGCATTCCGGCTCTAATGATGCAAAACAAGAACTTGGCCTACTAAAGTGCTAATTATGACAGGCGTGTCATGGAAAGGTCGAGTTGGACTATCCAGTGTTATCTTTTGTGGGTCATTATTCATCCCAATCAGATCCTTAAGATATTTCGTAGATATATCCAGTGTTATCTTTTGTGGGTCATTATTCATCCAAAATATAATTTGATGATACCATCAGACTATAGAGAATTAACTAAACTTTTATAATTCATTGAATTTGACTGATTCTTTTCAATGTGATACCACTGATAATAAAATTAAATCAGTTATTTCATTACATTTTTATTTCACTAATCAGGGATTTTTGTACTTTTTTTTTTAAATTAAGCAATCTTTTGACAATATAATTGTTTCATAAAGAAGACCAGTTATTTTATTATATTTTGTTTGATCCAACCGGGTTAACGATTTTTAAAATGCATTGTCTAAAAAAAGGGAGGAAATTGATACGTATATTTTTTGTTATTATCCTTACTAAGTGATACGTATTTTATTCATTATATATGTAAATAATTTGTTTTCTTTGAACACTAATTTTTTTCTACAAAAATATAATTAACAGGCCACATAGCAATTAATTATTTAGCATCTCCATTTGTATAATACTAGTATCGTGCCTGTGCGTATAAAAGTACAAGCTAGAAAACTCATTGAAAATTATATATTTTCATATAAAATAGATCAATGAAAAAAAAAATTATTCAATAATATCCATGAATGATAATAAAATAGATTAGAACGGGGACATATTATAAGAGAGCAACTATGTTCAAACTTCATTATTTCGTAGAAAATAAGTTGGAGGACTTTTAATTCATAAGTACGTTGATTTTGTGTGGTATTTTATTTTGAATTGCGGTTACTTGAAGATAGATTATTATTTTTCTTCATGTTGTTGCTTAAAATATGCACTTACATAGGAAAAAAAAAACCAATATCTTTATTACAAAAAGCAAATTAACTTCATTGTTGAAGTATAAAGTACGTACATGATCATAGTTTCCCAAACAATATATAATGACGGAATGCAAACTCTCTGTAGATAAACACATGACACACAACACTTATTTGCTATAACTTATTTATGAGGATGTCTAATTCTTCAATTTGACTCCATTAAAGCACCTCTAATTAATGATGTAAAGAAGAACTAATTGTGATCATCAACTGGATCATCCAGGATTCCACCAACATCACCAAGTGCTTTGCCAAGTCCTTTAGTAAGACCACCAACTGCATCAGCAATTCCTTGACCAAGATCACCAACTGCACCACCAAGTGAATCAAGTTGAGCAACACCAAGATCGTTGTTGTCGTCACCAAGTCCTCGCCGGCCTCCCAAACCACCCCCTTCAACTCCCAGAGCACCAAGTTGAATTATTGTTATACAAACAATGATCAACAAGACAAAGCATGACATCTTACAGGAAGCCATTGTTGCTTTTATGTAGCTTTAATTGCTAGCTCACTCTTGGTTTGTCAAGTGTGCATTGATCCCTAGCTCCTTATATAGATAAATCAGCGCTAGCTAGCCTTTACAGATTGAGTGCGTAGCTAGTCAGGATCTTCACTAGGAGTAGACAAAAATAATATTTATTTACAATTAATTAATTATTTATTTATAATATTAATTATTATTATTATTATTATTAATTAAATATTTTCACTCATTTTTATCGGAAGCATAATCGGCGAGAATAAATAAGTAGGTCGAATTAGATCGCAGACTCGAACTTTTTTGCAAAACTAAGTTAAAAAAATAATATAGATCATTAAGGTATTAAATTTCACTTTAAAGCATAGCATGGTCATCCTTCTTTTGAAATTTGAGTCAATTTTTAATAGTTTTTTGAGTAAAATTTGGTGGTCAAACCACCCATCCGGGTTTTAAACTTGCGACTTCTCACGCAGAGAACATCTTTATCTTTATCAATAGACCAAAGGATGATTCTTAAAAAATATTTTTATGATTTATATTAAAATTGAACTCATTTCTTTGAAAAAATTTAACAGGTTCAATATAGTCCCATTTTCAGATCGTTCTTCTCGTTCCCCTTTTCGTTCTATTTTTTAAAAATGAAAACTCGGTCAAATTTGTAGCGATTCGGCAAATTTCACCAAGGATAAAGGCTCAGTCAGGTGTAGGCAAAACCTAGATTCAAAGATAGACGAAATCCAGCCTAGCATACTATATACAAATCTAGTAATTATTTTTCAAAATCGAGAAGTAGGCAGCTATCTGTTTTATACAATTGTATGCTTTAAGAATTGTACTTGTTGGGTGCGGGTCCGCCCTTGCATGTATGAGTAGGGGTGTAAACAGAACGGATTTGGAGCGCATAATGCTGATACTAAATCTGTATCCGTCTTTGAATGAGCGGATACGAATACAGATACGGATAGTAAACGGATATCAAAATTTAAAACCAAATCCGCCACAAACAAATACGGATACAGAACGGATAATCCACGAATACGAATTCGAATACAGATACGAAACGAATAATAATCGGATAATGGAGTCATATGAATAATTCACTCAAATAATCCACTTACATTATATAATATAATACAAGTATTATAATAAAAACATAATTTTTTTTAAGTAATACCACAAAATGACAAAAAACAGAGTTGTTCTTCGGTTTTATGTTTAGTCAATAGTCCCACAACTTATAATTTAACAGGTGTTGTGAGGTTATATAGTAGTTTTTTTAGAGAAATTTCATCAACTTAATTTACGAGCGTCAGTTGGATTGGAGAAAATTTCTCTAACCCACTTGATGAGTTGAGCTGGATTCCACTATCAATTCTTTGAAAAACAAGAGCATAAGGTGGATTCCACTGCCAAGCCTTTCAAAGGCATAGCGGATTTAAATGAATAGATTTTGATACCCGCTCCGGATAGTTACCGAATATCCGCTCTGTTTTTGAATAAGATAATATAACCGAATCCGTATTCGAATCTATTCAGCATACTGAGAAAATATCCGGATCCGTATCCGGATATCCGTTTATCCGAATCCGGATCCCAAGCGGATACGGATCCGATTCAGAACGGATAATTCGAATTCGTTTACACCCCTATGTATGAGTCACATTATATATAATATATTCGTAAATTAATTATATTGTATGAGATTGTGTGGTTTGGAATTATTTGTTTTGTTTATGTAGCAGCGATCCATACAAAGCCCAATGGAATGCGTTAGGCCCAATGTAGATTGTTCGGGCAGCCCGTCAGTTTGTAAGAAATTGGGCTCAAATGTTCATCCTCTACTTGCAATTTCCTTTTTGGTTTCTTCATCGGATACTTAGAAAAAAAGTTTCATATTGTAAACGTATGTATTCAGCCGGAACTGCTAACCGCATGTATTAAAATATTATTCATAATTTTTTCAAAAATTTAAAATTACAATATCAATATTATTCATGTAGATGTCCGGGACAGCCCACAAAAAATATTTTTTCTTTGTTTTCTTCTGCTATTTTCGGGTACTTGTATTCACAGTACATGTATGCACAAAAAAAAAAAAAAAAAATTTCTCCTGTACAAATCAAAACTTTCAAAATAGCTAATTTTTCCAATATCCATTATACTCATAGAAATTTAGCATTCTTTGTTCTATCCCCTTTTATCAATTATGTCGAGATTTCCGAAAAGTGATGGTATAGGTTTATTTTGTTTTTTAATGGATAGATAAAATAATGGCAGTATATCAGTGTGCTCTCAGTACTCATGTCAGTGCAGTATCAAAGCACATAAGCCTAAAAACAGGGACATATCTTAGTACATCCTAGATGGTGCTAAGTCACTCCTATAATTTCAAATTTTGAATTATGTATAGTGAAATTGAATTGAATTGATTTTTTTAAACACGTTTTATATAGTCCAGTCTTTCTCAATAAATATCAAATGTTTGCTTGTAGTCTAGTAGTTAAAATCTCTACTATATGATTGAAATGACATGAGTTCAAATCCAATTCACCACATTGTGTATTTTAATTTTGATGTCCCCTACCTAGAAACAAATGTTTGATTCAGCAAATCCCCCTTAGAGTTGGTATGATAGATGCATGGCTAGCAGAGGTGAGTAATTGAGTATAGATTCCAGAACCATGGTTTGTAAAATCGGCCGAGACGGACCGGAATCGGACCATCCCGAGCTGATTTCCAATGAGTTACGCGGCAGTCAATATTTTAGCGAAAAACCAAGTTGAACAGTGTTGACTCGGCCGAGTCAAGCGAGTCTTCACCGATTTCAGACTGATTCTTCTAATTTAGACCTATTCTCAATTTTGACTTGAAGTATTTAGTTTTTTTTGGCGGGGGATGCTCGCGCATGGGCTCTCGCTCATGATTTGGTGGCGATTTGAGGACAATTTTGTACTAGTTTGCGTCAATTTTGACTTGAAGTATTTAGTTTTTTCTGACGGGGGATGCTCGCGCATGGGCTCTCACTCATGATTTGGTGGCGATTTGAGGACAATTTTGTACTAGTTTGCGTCAATTTTGACTTGAAGTATTTAGTTTTTTCTGGCGGGGGATGCTCGCGCATGGGCTCTCGCTCATGATTTGGTGGCGATTTGAGGACAATTTTGTACTTGTTTGCGTCAATTTGGGTTAATCCATCATCGATTTGGGAAGAAAGAAAAAAGATTAGTCGATTTTGGAAGAAAATGATCGAACTAATCAGTGGAGAAAAAAGGCAATTATATGCATATTTTTAAATAGACATATTAATTGTATATAGAAAATAGAAAACACATTTGCTATCCATTGTGAAGCAGGAACAACCAGGGTGTATTGTGTATATATAGAACTAGAAATAGATGCATTTCCAATCACTGCCTTTTTTTAATTTCTTCATCTTATTTCTTCTCCTCTCCATTCCTTTATTCATGGATATCTTCATTTTTTTTTGTTATTTTTTTCTTTTTTTAGGTATCAATATTAAGACTTGCAAATAATTTTTTATTACCTAGCACCTTAATTTTTTTAACTAATTAATGTTTTATCAATTTTTCCCTATTATTTTAGTACAAAATAAGTTTATGAAAAAAAAAATATCCGAGTTTCCAATCCGATTCGGCCGATTACGACCAACTTACCCGATTCCAACTCTACAGTCAAGTGACTGATTCCGATTCCGATTTTGCAAACCATAGTCCAGACCAATCATAACTTAACAAAGATTGAGAGGTGACAAGTGAGATTAATGGTTCCTGCTGTCAGGTAACTATAATGCAATCAAGCAAATCTTTCTCAACGTAAGTAACGAAATAATTAATATTTCACCGCATGCATCCATTAATCTCCTATTCTATTTCTTAAGCAATATTTTACGTCATATTCATTGCTAAAAATTCCCTCCCAACACTAGCCATAGCTACCAACAAAGTTAATGCTAATTTGACTAATTTGTAAATCATGAGATAAACATTGTACTTGTTCATTTCCACCGTCTTTTGGAAAATTCCACCTAGTCCCTTACCTTCATAAAATCTCTATCACTTTACAAATTCAAGTTGTAATTTTCCAATTGACTTTCTAGTAAAAACAAGCACTCGTTGGTTGGAACCCTGAAATTTTTTTAGTTACCACATAAGAAAATTCAAATTAAATCAATATCACTGAAACTATGATTTTTTCATTCCTACCATCCACGCATGTTTAGTCGGCACACCAAATTAGACTGGTGCGTAGACTGGATATGCGCACCAATGCCACTGTTGAGGTGTTCAAAGTGTTTTTTTTTCATAGCGGTGATGATTTGGAGGCTGACGCGCGCTGGCCCCACGTTGCAATTGGAATATAGGATACTTAGAAGACTACATAGACCTAGCTCATATGGTTTAAAGTAAGCGGAGAGGATTTTACTTTTTAATTAGGAAAGGGTTTCTCAGGTGTACATTAAGTTTATTAGACCAAGACTAGAGAAGACTTGTGTGGTAAAAGTGACATGCTTATCCAGTGGTACACCGTACACAGGAAGCCAATGGCATTGGTGCACCTGTCCAGTCCGCGCACCGCGTGGTGCGCCTGCTCAGTCCGTGCACCGTTCAGTTTGATGCGCGAATCTAGTATGCGTGGGTAGTATCTTTTGAAATAATTCAGATTGAGTGGTAATTAATTAATTTGGTTTTTTTCCATGGTAACTAAAAAAATTTCGGGTTGGAACCAGAGGATAAAGTTGAGCTACTTGAAGCAGCTTCTGACAAAGTCTTCTTCAACAAGGAGAGCATTGACTCATGAATTGGCAATTCCAAGAATGAACAAGAAAATGCTAGCAATCTTACAGGAAGCAATATATTATTTTTTTATTGCACTACTTCCAACTTCATCAGTTACTTGGATGTGGAATGATTTGTATTGATTTGGTTCTCCTAGCAATTTTTGGAGTTGTTTTTTCTTTTGGTTTTTAAAGAAAAGTAAATGTATCGACGTGATAACAATATACGTGGATTGTTGATTTAGAGAAAAACGCGCGAATCAGTTACTTTAATAAAATATATTTAGTCATGAAGTGTGAAGATATGTTTTAGTGCATTAAAATAGTTCCTTGAAGATTGGATGTCCCTGTAAGTATACGAATGGAAGATCATTCTGATTTTATTACCTATTGGAATATCTTTAAAATACTCATTTTATATATTAACATGTATATATAATTCATTTCGAAAAAGAAAATAAAGGGAAACGACACTAGTACAAAAAACGCGACCATACACGGTATATCATATACGGATGCGAAAAAATTCCATATTAATAGTGTGTAATGGGAGGAGGCGCTTGCGTGGAAAAAAGCTCCAACATATACACATGATCAGTTATTAATTACGTACTCAGGTCACAAATTTACATCCTTCAAATTAAATGGAATTGATCCATAATAAATTATTGAGTAGAACTAGGTGTTCTTAAGCTCACCAAGCTATCGAATTGGTTTCAAACGATACATCCAAACTGTTGAAACCGATCTACTTTACGAGTGATGCATTTACATGTCAAATTTATAAATTTTGAAACTAATTTAGTATAAAGTCAAGCGGTCAAAAAAAGATGATTTATAAGTTAATTTTAATGTGTTTATTTTTCATCATTTTTTTACCGCTTGACTTTATATTAAATTAGTTTGAAAATTTAAAAAATTGACATGTAAATTCATCACTCGTGAAGTAGATCAGTTTCAACGGTTTGGATGCGTCGCTTGAAACCAATTCGATGGCCTGGTGAGCTTAAGAACACCTAGTTCTACTCAATAATTTATTATGGATCAATTCCATTTAATTTGAAGGATGTAAATTTGTGACCTGAATTACATGTTGTGTTGTGACTAAGACATATTTTTACGTGTCGTATTGTGATCAAATTCGAAGGGACGACCACAAGTGTTGTGTCCAAATGTGGTTGATCACGTTAGGATATTTTTTCGTAATTTAAGTTGGTCTATTCAAAATTTATTATTCGATCAATATCTAACAGTCATTGGTCACACGTGACTTGTGTGACCACCTAGTGTGACCAAACTAGTTCACGTGTTGTGATGTGTTGAGTCAATTTTTCAAAGTCTGATCACATTAGCAAATGGTCGAGATACGAGACATACAAGTCATGATACGTAACTGCACACGTATTGTACATGTCACGCCGTGATTTTTTTTTTTTTACATCTCTAGACATGTCTGAATGGTAGCAATCTTATGTTTCCATTCTTATATTTTTATAAGCGAAGTAAAGTTTGTAATAAACTAAATCTCTAAAAAATGTTAGTGTTTGATTGTAGTAATAGATGTAGTATTGAAAAAATATCAAAATGTTCTAGTATCGTCAAGTGAAGTAGGAAGATGAGAAGTAAAAATAAAATAATTTTTTTTTGATGTTTAGCACAAATATTAAACGGGCTGGTGCCTTCCACTTCGGGCCGGATTGGCCCAGATTCTGACAGCCCAATTCTAAACTAAAAAATTTGAATTAATTTAGAGGATTCGGGCTCATTTACTCATAGCCTTATTCTTACAAAACTGAATTTTGATATCATCAAAAGAGGAATCAACAAAAAAGTAAAAAACAGAGATGGATCTATCACAATTTACATTCAAATTAAGCCATTATTATTCACTGCAAGCAAATGGTTTACAAATTATACTTACCGCTGCATGTATTCCAACTAAGATATGCTCCATCTCGCTTATATAATATTATTATATAAACCAATAACAATATATTCAACACCGACCAACCCCCAAGAAAGGAATTCAAATCATAAATCCAAAAAAAAAAAAAATCAAAATCACTGACCTCTGACATCACCTGTGCCCCCCCCCCCCCCCCCCCCCCCTCGTCGTTTTTAAATTATTAACAATCAATAATTTCAAGGGCCGCGTGTCCGAAAGAAACAGAAACAACCAGTGTTCTGGCCTTCTGGTACCATACCACCTCCTTTGCTGGTATCAAGAGATTCCAAGAGTTGTACCACTTCATCCATTTCAGGTCTTTTATTTGGATTAGCATCCCAACACCTCTTCATGATGTTCGCAAAAGCATGGGGACAACACCGCGGGACTTCTGGCCTCAGATTCTATTCAACAATTAAAAAAAAAAAAAAAAAATCATCAATACATACACAGAAAATATCAGTATCAGTGTCTTTGAATATCATTAATATAAATTCATTTTTGAGTGAGGCTATGGTACTATGCATAGCGTGGATTGGCCCATGCTATGGATCAATATCTTCATTTTCAAAGTTCAAATAGTCGATAGGAACCGATCAACATGGTCTCCATATAAAAATGTGATCAAGTGATATTCTACTTATCTAAGAACAATAGTAAAAAAATTCTAGAAAATGTAAAATTTGATCTACAAGTACATTTTCTTATGGAGATCGTGTTCAATGGTTTATATCAACTGTTTGGACTTTGAAAACAGAGAATACCATGGCCTCACTCTTAATTTTTTTATCTTGACTGAGACCATAGAGAGAAAAAGGAATGCTTGAAGTTCATACATCGTCAGATGATTACCACGCCAGAAACTGGCACCGCATACTTGTCAGAAATAATGTGTGAAAACATACCAAAAGAACATTACAGAGAGAGAGAGAGAGAGAGAGAGACCTGATGCACGACTTTTGATGACACATCAGCAAAGCTAAGATCTGGGTAAGGCATGTCACAGCAATAGATTTCCCAAAGGCAAATGCCGAAGCTGTAGACATCACATTTCCTGTTGTATGGTTTTCCCTCCAGAACCTGTCATATGCAATTCAAAATTAAAAAAAAATGAATGAGCTACTATACTATTGCTTTCCTTTCCAGACTCATTTGCCCTCCGAAACCAACCAATTAGAAGACTTGACATTATTTTGAAACGTGCTACATATTCTTTTTCTTAATAAAGGGTAAAATGGGTAATTTATAAATTTAAAATGAGTTTTAATTGAAAAGACAGTAAAATGGGTAAATTTGTGAGTTTTTGAAATTTAGAAGGGTAAATATGATAATATGAATTTTAAAGGGGGGAGTACGTAATCTGCTTCAAAGTTCTACCCTTTTTTATATTCATTTGCTTTAAAGTTCTACCAGCTTGGTACAACTTGGTTTAAATAATACTTACAATGAGGCACAATTACACGATCATCAAGCTTAATAGCACTATTCAGGGTTAAAAATGCAAACATAAAGAGAGAAAAAAAAAAATAGAGGGAGATACCTCAGGAGCCTATAGCCTAGTGTACCAGTGGCACCAGTCATTATCTTTTGGGTTCTGAGCCTCAACACGTGCAACACCGAAATCAGCATTTGAGATTTCTTTGGGTGTCTAGCAACATGTTTTCACTCTTCACATTCCCTGTGCACTATCTTCCTAGAGTGCAAATAACTCAACCTAAACGAGAACAATTAAAAAAAGGAAAACAACAAAGAAATTATAAATATCGTGGGTTTAAAACAAACCAAATCTCATGATTTCATGCCTGATCCCATAGGGGTGTTCATTGGACTGTTTTATTGGTTTTCAATTGAACCAACAAATTTGGATTAAATGGGTCGAATGCATTTTTGAATTACTGGATTTTTTTATATTTGGTTTGGTTCAACTAAACAAACCAAAATTTACTTAATATTTACTAGAATTACTTCGGTTTTTTTAAATTTGGTTCGGTTTAATCTGTCCTATTTCAGTTCGACTGATATATATATCTTGATATTTATTTCTATGGTTATTAAATGTATTTGTGTATGTATTCTGTTTTGACCTTTTTAAAACAAACTGAAATTTGCTTCGATTTTTTTGGTTCAGTTGTTATTTGGTTGGTTCGATTAGATTTTTGAAAACCGAATAAAATTTGATTTTGACTATTTTAATTTAGTTTTTCAAACATATAAAACTTACCCTCTAGAGAGATCCAAAGCGAGCTGTACAACAACTTTATACGCAAGTTTTCTACGGCTGTTCTTGATAAGATACTGTTTTAGCGTACCACCTTGTTGATACTCGACCACTACACAACACGCTCTTGCCGGAAGGTTTGTGCTTCGGCCTGTACCAGTCGAGCTGTTCTCTGGTAATCTCAGATCAGTTGTACCCATTGATGCACCAACAAACTGCACCAAAGGGTAAAACAGTCAGT